>PISX010002581.1:0-34468 GCA_004024625.1 Mellivora capensis | reverse complement strand
TTGCCAGAAAGCTTTCCTCCCAAGTTGAAACTCAGTGCCTATTAAACTCTAACTCCCCACAAGCCCCATCTCCAGTCCCTGGTAACCACTTTCTGCCTCTATGAATTCAGCTACTTCAGGAACCTCCAAGAAGTAGACTCAGATATGATCTGTCCTTTGTGTCCGACTTCGTTCACTTTGTAAGATCTCCCAGGTTTCATTCACATTGTAGCCTGTATCAGAATGTCCTTCCTTAGGCTGAATAATATCCCACTGTATGTAGACACCTTCTGTTTACCTACTCAGCTGTCAGACATTTGCGTTAGTTCTACCTTTCGGCTACTGTGAATAGTACAGCTGTGAACACTGATGTACAAAAATGGGTCAAAAAAAATGGGTTCAATTCCTTCACGTATATATTTAGAAGTGGAACTGATGGCAATTCTACGTTTCAGTTTTATTTTGGGGAAAGCCACACTACTTTCCACACTGGCAGCACCGTTTTACATTCAGCAGTGCACGTGTGCTCTAAACCCCCCACATCCTCACCCACACTCCTCCATTGTTTTGACAATGACCACCCTAACGCATGTGAACTGGTATCTCATTGTGGGGTATATTGGTGGTGGAGTTTGTTGTTGTTGTTGTTGTTTTAGATCAATGGGATGTATACAAACTCACGTTTCAAGACTGCTGCTGCCCCATTCCCAAATCTCCTAGGCCATGTTTTTAAAAATCTCCCCCACACCAGGATTTTGTTTGAACTGTTTTTCTTCTTATGGCATGCAAGTGGTCCCTTTAGACAAAAGCCATCTTCCCGAAGGATTCTGCTTCACCGATCACAGTGATGGTCCACAGGTGAACATGGGAGCCAACCTGGGCCAGAATAACCTATTTCTAGGACTACAGAGGCCAGTCCAGGTAGGGACACAAATCACACCAAGCTAACTGGGAGTCCTTTCTGAGATTTTCCTAATTAGATATAGTGGAGGAAGAACCATTTCCTAGCTTCAGGATGCTAGAGAATGTGAACATATCCCTTTCCTCAGATAAGAGGGCAATTGTGCAAAAGGAGAAAATGAAACCCACACTTGGGGAGAGCCTGCAAAGAGACAAGATCTTGTAAAAATTGAAGGCCCTGGATTTAGCATCCTTGCTTAGTTTTCTGGCCACTTCTTCCTCTCTGTGAGGTATATACCAAGAGCCTTCCAACACATCTCACATTTTGCTAAGGCTGGTTCTAATCAGGTGTTTGATCATTTGCCAATAGGAGTGTTCTACATAATTAAGGCCCTTTAGCCAGAACTGACCAAACAAGTAATTACTTCCATTGGGATGAGAATCTCTGGGACAGAAGTCCCTAATGCCCCACCACCAGATGAGGGTCAGTCACAAAGAAAAGCAGGAAAGGGTCTAAAAGACCACTTGGTTAAATCTCCTCCCCACCCCCCCCACTAGAGAGCGAACAAGGCCCAGAGAAGACCAAAGTGACAAAGCTACTAAGAGGCAGAGGTGGGATCCAAATCCAGGGACCAAGCTGTTCTGCCTCCCTCCTACCCTGGGGCACTTTCTTAGGCCAGTCTGCACTCATGCATGTCCCAACTCAGGCTTGTTTCATCCATAAATTATTAGTGGATTCTCTTTTTTCCACTTAAGTGAACACATTCCTTGCTATCATGGGTTCAATTCTTAACACTCGCTTTTCTCCCCTCATATTATCGTCCCCCCAAGCTCCCACTTTTTCAGCGAAATGTCAAGTTAACATTCTGGTGTTTTCAAGACTCCAATGTCATGTGCATGCGGCATTTTTGAAAGCGACCACTTAATTTCTTCCCCGTGGAAAGCAAGAGAGGACTGCTGATTCAAGTCCAGCTCCACCTCATCTATGGCTCCCGGCGGGGCAGCATCTCAAACAGAAGGTCTTGAAGACTCTGGTCCAGGGTCCTGGCCTATAGTATGCTGCCAGAGGCTATGCCTGAGCTGTATGGAAAACTAGTGTGATCTAAACACAATCAAGTGCGAGGTTCTCCTGTTCAGATTTGGGGTTTGCACAAGTTCCTTAAACAGGACACCAAGTAGGAGACCCCTTACAGTGCCAAACCACAGCAGATCTAGAGAACATAACAGCTATTTTTAAAAGGACTGGGTGCTTTCATATACTATGGAGAGACTAATCTGGTACGTTTCTGAAAAGTGATCTGACAAGTCCACTTAAAGCTCTGAAAGATACTTTTTAGATAAAGGATTTTACTTCCAGAGATTTATTCTAGATTCAAATAACCACAGATGTAGCCAAAAGTTTTAACTTTAGGTACTTTCTACTAGTGTTTAAAACAGACACCTATGTAAGCAAATGATCTCCAATAATTTGAAATTCTTAACTTTTTTTTTTTTAAGATTTTATTTATTTATTTGAGAGAGAGGCAGTGAGAGAGCATGAGCAAGGAGAAGGTCAGAGGGAGAAGCAGATTCCCCGTGGAGCTGGGAGCCTGATACGGGCGGGACTCGATCCCGGGTCTCCGGGATCATGACCTAAGCCGAAGGCAGTCATCCAACCAACTGAGCCACCCAGGCATCCCTGAAATTCTTAACTTTTTAAACCATGAACAATTTAGCAGTCTGCTAAAGCCTACTGCTACCCTCTAAGAATGCTGTTAAATATGTAAAATAGTGGTAATTTGGTTTTTTTTAAAAAGATTTTATTTATTTGATGGGGTGCCTGAATGGCTCAGTGGTTTAAAGCCTCTGCCTTCGGCTCAGGTCATGATCTCAGGGTCCTGGGATCGAGCCCCACATCGGGCTCTCTGTGCAGCAGGAAGCCTGCTTCCCTCTCTCTTTGCCTGCCTCTCTGCCTACTTGTGATCTGTCTGTTGAATAAATAAATAAAAATCTTAAAAAAAATAAAAAATAAATTAAAGTTTTTATTTATTTGAGAGAGAAGATGCAACTGTGGGGTTATGCAGAGAGAGAGGGAAAAGTAGACTCTCTGCTGAGCGGGAAGCCTGACGCAGGACTCGATCCCAGGACCCCAGGATCGTGACCTGAGCTGAAGGCAGACGTTTAATGGACTGAGTCACTGAGGCGTCCAGTTTTGTTTTGTTTTGTTTTTCAAACATTTTACTTACTTGAGGGGGAAGCAAGGGGGTTCGGAGCAGAGGGAAAAGGACAAGCAGACTCCACACTGAGCGCAGTCCTGTCATTGAGCCAGATGCAGGGCTCGATCTCACAACCCTGAAATCACTACCTGAGCTGAAACCAAGAGTCGGACACTTAACTGACTGCCAGAGTATTAGGCCCTGCTATTTTGTGATTTACTGCCAATGTTTACAATAGAAAGAAATGCTACATTTCAGGTAAACATTGGTGAAAATAAAGATCTATTCACCTAGATCCGAGTTCCTAGATTCCCTGAACTCTATCCACGGATCTGGGTTAAGAATCCCATATTATGTGTATTTACACAGTAAAATGCTATATAACTTTGACAGAGACATATATAATCAATGACTCTAAAAGATAAAAGAGCCAAATCACTACGTAGTGTGTTCACAAAGCTTTCACTTTAATAAATGTGTGTGTGTGTGTGTGTGTGTGTGTGTTAGAAAAATACTGGATACGCTAAAATGTTAGTTATCCCTTAGGAGAGGGACTACATAGGACTGTTTCCCCTTTGTCTGTTTTACAATGAGCATATTGAACAAGAAAACCATAGGTTATAAAACAGGGTAATGTAACTAGGATTTAATATCCCCTAAATAAACTCAAAAAAATTTCTAAAAATTTTTACAAAGAAAAATCCATATTAGAAGATTTTAAATTTGACACTAGGAGTTTAACAATACAAAATTAGGATAATTTAAATACAATAAGCCACAGAATATTAAAAATAGAAGGGGCTTTGGAGCCCACTTAGTCCAGGCCCTTTACTTCACAGCAGAAACACCCTCCCTGCTGTGGATTCCGGCTTTAACCTCTGACCTCTGCACAGTTCCCTCTCCCCTCATAATTGTACTCACTTCTTCTTCAGTCAAGAAGAAATAAGAAGACCTGCATTCAGAAACTGCCATGCATACACCACAGTGGGAGTTTTCCTCCCTGTGATCAAAACCATCAAGGCTTAGTTTTGAGCGGCAAAACTCTGGCATTCCAGCAGATGGGGATGGTACCACATAGACCAAGGATTTTAGAAATTAAACATCATATCCGCTACTTCATAAAGCGAGAAAAAGAGCAGAGTGCATGGACAGGCTCTAGAATAATCTGATAAGGTGCATTTCCTTCCACGGACTGGAGTCTCAGGATTGGTTCCCCCCTCCCGCTTGCTACCACAGCTCCTCTACACGGTACTCTTCTCCTCCAGTCCAAGCTCACCTGGAGCTGGGCTGAGAAAATCGGAGCATGAGGTCGGCATTATCGGACACAGTGAGGGCCTCCAGTCCAAGCTCACCTGGAGCTGGGCTGAGAAAATCGGAGCATGAGGTCGGCATTATCGGACACAGTGAGGGACAGACACAAAGAGGCCAGCATCGAGCTCCTGCTTGCCCTCCTCCACTCCCCATCTGTGATCCCGCCCCACAACAGGCCCTGGAGACAAGAGCAAGCCCAGACCCACCTCGGGGGGGGGACACCAGCTCCCTTGCAGGCCTGACCCTCGCAGCCGGATGTGTCTCGCTTCCTAGAGTGCCCTGTGAGCCCCGACTGTCCACGCACACCAGTACTTCAAGAGGCCTGCTTGGTAACGTTTCTGTGATCCTTTACCTCCCTGCCCCCACCGGTGACGTAATCTAAGTCCTATAATATCTAAGTCCTCTAATAAATCCTTAGTCCATAATGACCATTGTGGTTCTGCTTTCTGGTCAAACTCGGAGACTATCTCCTAAGAGGACAGTGTATGGAGCAACAAAGTCATCCCCACAGTAAACAGGACAGCAAGAAATTTCACTTCGAGAGCCAAGGACATAAGCAAATTTGGATTGGCTGCCAGGCTCAAGAATCCGAAGGGGAAGCCAAGAGGATGGATGGCACCCCCTGGCCTGCCAGTCTGTCCCACATGCCTCCAAGACTGCTGTGTCACATTCAAAACACACTAGCTACATGGGACTACTGGGCACTTAAAAAGTGGATGTTCCAACTAGGGAAGTGAATTAACATTTAAATGAAAAAACTGGCAACTTGGGTCTCTTACTAGAACACTTTCAGTATGGTTCAGTACTTAAATATATTAATCTACAATTTCAACTTTATATTTCATAAGACTTAAATACATAAAGTATTTCAGATGAAAATTTGCAGTTCAAATCAAGATAGGCGGTCAATGTGAAATATAATGCAGATCATTAGAGTAAACTGCATATACTCTTGCAATAAATTCATGTATCAAATGATGTTATACACCTAATACTAACACAATGTTATATGTCAAGTGTATCTCAATGAAAAACTTTAAACTATATATTCACTGCATTTTGAACCATAAAACACCTCCTAATGTTTATATAAATCACATGTTGAATATTTAGGACTAAAATTATTAAAATGAAAAAGATAAGAACACATGGAGAAGGCATTATATCCATTTTGCAACTGTTGACACAGAAGCTCAAGCAAGGTGAAGCCCAGGTGGCCGGGCGGGCTCTCCGATGCCGACGTGACACACCAGCACTCGGGGTGGACAGATACTCCACGTTACGGACAGAAAAGGTAGTATCTCAAGACAATAGACAAGCACAGGGTAGGAAGTAAAAGCTCACTCTCATTCCAGCAGCACTGTTCATCCTCACTTCTAATCTCCTCTGATTAGTGGTTTAAAAATAGATTTCTCTTATATCATTTTCTATGCATTTGTGAACACCTGCACCAACACAGCTGTTACCCAACTCTAAGTTGTGCCAATGTGTTAGGTTTAAAAAAAGTACTTAAGTGAGATTCTCATGTGTCAGGCACCAGCTAGTATGATGAGGGAGGAAAAACAGCTACGGCTCTCGCCTTTATAGATTTGCAAGTCAGTGACTCTAGTGTGGAGCAACCCGCAGAATCACGACCACAGCGAGCTGCCATGGGAGTGAAGAGACATAATGAAACAACAGTACACAAAGGAAATTCTGGGCCCTGGGGCTCCTGACTGGCTAAGTCAGTGGAGCATGCCGCTCCTGACGCTCCTGATCTCAAGATTATGAGTTTGAGCCCCACGTTGGGTGTAAAGACTACTTAAAAATGAAGTTTAAAAAAAAAAAGAGGTTCCTGGCCCCATGGGGGAAGGTAGGTTAGGATTTCCCTGAGGAAGTATACTTTCCAAATATCATGTCTGATTTATAACATCTTTGATTATTAGATAGTTGAAGCACCTTTTTTCCTAATAGAAGAATTAAAAACAGCCAGTAGCTATCAGTTTTCAGTTCATAACCCCTGCCTACTTTCTCTGAGGATGAGATCTAGTCAGGTAGTCTTTCCTTTACATTAATAAGCTGGTATTATTTTCTTCTTCAAGGTTAAAATAATAAAACAAAACTCTAAAAAAAAAAAAATTCTGACTACATTTTCCCAAGCACTGAGTTAAGGTTTAAAAGCACTTTTAACTGTAGCACTGTTTGCAGAGACCCTTACTTTTAAATATTAATTCCCTTTAAAAAAAGGGGGGGGGCACATTAAATTTGTTCTCTCTCCTACTCTCTGAATTTTGGTCAGAACAAAAAGTTACTAAGTTATATTTTTTCTGAAACAGACCGACTCCTGGTAAAAAAACAAACTGATGTGCCTAAGAATGAACACTTAAAAGTTAGCCAGTATTCCGTATTCACTGGGGAAGAATCGAAGGACAGAGGCTCAAGGTGGAGTCAAATTCCAAAACTGGACTCGCACACACACTCCTTCCTCCACAGGGACGGGGAGCTACATGGGTGTGACTCAGGAGAGTCACTATTCCGGGCCATCATTAACATCCTGAGGAGTCAAAACTGCCCGTGAGGAGTGTCTGCTGGTCTAAGCCCATTTTAACACATTCTCCTCGTGGGATTTTATTCACAGGAACTAGGTAACAATGAATTAAAAAGCTACATGTTTTCTTCTAACATCACAACAAAGGAAGGAATCACAATGGTCTTTTAGACAGTTTGGTTTTTCCAGAGTTTCTGGTGGCATTTGCACTCAAAGAGAAAAAGGTCAGTAGGAAATTCAACAAGAGAAAAGATAAAAGACTAACACTGTTTAAAAAAAGAAAAAAGAAAAGTTGTTCCATTTTAAAACAAATGGTAATTCAACAAAGAAGTCTGCTTACTGAGTGAAATAAGTCAAGCAGAGAGAGTCAATTATCATATGGTTTCACCTACTTGTGGAGCATAAGGAATAACACGGAGGACAGGGGGAGATGGAGAGAAGGGAGTTGGGGAAATCGGAGGGGGAGACGAACCATGAAAGACTGTGGACTCTGAGAAACAAACTGAGGGTTTTAGAGGGGAGGGGGTTGGGAGGTTGGATGAGCCTGGCGGTGGGAATTGTGGAGGACACATATTGCATGGAGCACTGTGTGTGGTGCAGAAACAATGAATTCTGGAACACTGCAAAGAAATTAAATAAATATTTTTTAAAAAAGAATGGCTGCTTCTAAAGATTGGAGATGAAATCCCATTTTATTCCTGTATTATTTCTAATGACTATTGAATTTTCTCTAGAAGCAGTGAGAGAATTATAATGTAACTGCAATTCTAAAACTGTGGTATTAGGTCAGAATTTAGCCCTTCCTTTCTTTATCCCATGTCCATATCTGCCTAATGGCAGAATAACCAAATAAAAAATGCAAGGTGAATTCTTAATTTATTCTGCACATTTTTGTTCAGTATGTATTTTGTACATAGTATCAGGAAGCAAGAGATATGCTGTAAATTTCTGCCTAGAAAGATATAGCTTATTAAAGAATTTTCCAATTAAAAAAAAGAAGTCTACTTACCAAACCAGAAAAGTTAAAGGTATAATATGCAGTGCTGAGGAGTCATTTTGATAATTTTCTTCTCTGCATAATACATAAGACAAGCATTCTCAAATTGCTGGAGGGACCATAAAAGGATAGCATTTCCATAAATCATAAGGAGCTTAAAAAATTAAAACTGTTCAACTTAGTAATTGTATTGCTAAGAATCTCTAAATACTCATAAAGGCAGAGAAATGCCCACCTATAGAGAGGTTTATCACAAAGCTATTAATGTTGAGAAGCTGAAAATAACTATTTTGCTCATTAAGAGGCAGGAACTTAGCCATTAATATTCCTGTCTCCACACATGATGGAGTAGAATGCTTAAGTAGCTGGGGAAGGAGAATCAGCTACAGAAAGCAGAATTAAAACTGCATGGAAATGTCCAGAAGTACACAGAAAGGGATGAACAGTCTTCCAAACAACCCAAGTAGACCATAGGCAGGAGGACGTATAAACTGGCGCTGAATTTTCCAAATCATCTATACCAGACATAAATCACAATAAAATTCAGAAATTGGTTTTAAGAATTTAAAATCTGGGTAAGCTCTTTGACAAAGGAATTAATGATATATTGAGTTTTATTTGAGAGAGTGCGCACACGCACACACACATACACAGGGCGGAGAGAGAGAGAATCTTAAGCAGCCTCCACGCCTAGTGCAAAGCCCAACCTGGGGCTCAATCTCATGACCCTGAGATCTTAACATGAGCTGAAATCAAAAGTCGATGCTCAACCAACTGAGCCACCCAGGCACCCTGGAATACATGATATATATATATATATATTTTTTTTTTAAGTGTTTTTAAATAAAAATGAGCTGTCTTTTAAGAAAAGAATTTGGTAAACCTTCTGGGATGCTCTTGGTCATAAGTATCAAGAGTCTTTTTGGGCTTCTCTCCTGTACAGATGTTAGCAGTCTAGTATTTCTAGATTCTACCCTGAGAAATGAGACACGGTCAGAGACTGTCCAACAGGGAAGTGTACTGCCACATTCAGAGTTAATGTCTTCAGAGGTAATGTTAACTGTAGTGCACACAACTTCACCTGATCTTAGCCAAAAGACCAAGAAGCGATGTGCACAACTTCAAATAGGAAAGGAAAATATAACATGAGAATTATCTCCTTCCTCAAGTTCCCCAGCTTGGAGGTACCTTTAAAAGATTCTTTCATGTGCACAAAGCACGTAAATGCATAGCTTTTAAAAAATATATACAAAGAGCCAAATGTACTATTTTACATCTTTCAAATATTGTATTTTGGAGCCACTTTTTTGTGGCAGGATGGTAGTCCATCCCATGAGCTTTTGCCACGTCTCCACTAATGGACATTCAGGTCTTTCCTAGTAGTTATTTCTTCTTCTACAAACAGTAAGGCAATATACATCCCTCTACGTTTATTTTTACTTTCTTAGGCAAATATGCTTGACAAGTGCATTATTCCTCATGATCCACTATGTTTAAAACTGATAGATGTTGGCCAAAATTGCCCCAAGAGTAATTCCAGTCTGAATTCCCAACTATACGTGGACTACTTTTCCACACCCTTAACAAACTTTACTTTGTATGAATCTAATCAGTACAAAATAGAACCCCAGGGGCGCCTGGGTGGCTCAGTGGGTTAGGGCCTCTGCCTTCAGCTTGGGTCATGATCCCAGGGTCCTGGGATCAAGCCCCATGTCGGGCTCTTGGCAGGGAGCCTGCTTCCCCCCTCTCTCTCTGCCTGCCTCTCTGCCTACTTGTGATCTCTGTCAAATAAATAAAATCTTTTTTAAAAAAATACAATCCCATTGTTTAAATGTCATTAAAGTTCTCAGACTGAATGACAAGGGTCTACTCTCTCTCTTTAACTTTTATAAGATTTACCATTCTTTCATTGGTTAATTGCCCCTTTTCCCACCTAGTATTCATCTCAGAAAATGGATCCACCTAAGTTTGCCAGACAAATTTGATCCTACTCTCTCTTATCTGCCACAATCAGCAAGTCCTACTAAACCTACTCCTGAAATTCACACTAAATCTGTCCACTTGCCCTTGTCTCCATTGTTACCATACTAGTCTAAGCCAACACATTCCTCACCTGGACTACTGAAATCACTTCCTTTTAACTCTGCTTCACACTTAACACACTTCCCACCCCACTAAGAGCCTTTCCACCCCTCACCTATACTAACTTTGACCCATCCTACCTACTGCAGGACACTCCCATTTGTTCTGCCCTGGTTTTAAGTCACTTCCTCTATATGGCTGGCTCCTCTTCATTGAGGTCCTAAGCATAAATGTCACTTCTTCAGAGAGACGATCTCCCTTACCGGAATGTGGGGAAATGATTCATGCAAGCACTAACCCCTCCCGCGCTGCCATTCTCTAGCGTATCTCCTCAGTTCAGGAGCTTTCGTGGAACTTAGTATAACCTGAACTGTGTGTCCCTGGTTCGCACTAGACTCCTGTAGTCACATGCATACAGTTCACAGCTCTTCTCTACAGAGGCACATCTCTATTTCCAGCACTGAGAGTTTATTGTATGAGGACTAAAAGAATGGTCTCTTCACGTGTGTTCTGACCATTTTTAAAACAGGGTTTAGTCTAATTCATAAGAACACTCTGTAATTTAATAAAGTTAAGCCTCTGTTACATACTACAAATATTCCTTTCTCCTTAGTCACACATTCACCCACTAAAAATAAGCAATTCAGTGTTGTTGTTGTTTTAATTTCCAGAGTTGGGCAATCACGATCATAACCAATTTTAGAATATTCCATCACTGCGAGAAGAAATGAGTACCCTTTAGCACTCAACCCCACTTCCCTCCAACTTAACCCAGTCCAAGGAAATCTAATAATTGGGTCGCCTGGGTGGCTCAGTCAGTTCAGTGTCCAACTCTTGGTTTTGGCTCTTGCCACCATCTCAGGGTCATGGGACAGAGGTCTGTATCAGGCTCTGTGCTCAGCAGGGAGTCTGCTTAAGATTCTCTCTCTCCCTCTCTCCCTTTGCCCCTGCCCACAACACATTCTCTCCCTAAAATAAATAAATAATTTTTTAAAAGATTTTACATACTTATTTGACAGAGAGAGCCACAGCAAGAGGAAATGGGAGAGGGAGAAACAGGCTTCCAGCCGAACAGAGAGCCCGATGTGGGGCTCGATCCCAGGACCCTGGGACCACAACCTGAGCTGAAGGTAGACGCCCAACGACTAATCCACCCAGGTGCCCCTAAATAAATCAATCTTAAAAAAAAAAAAAAAAAGGAAGCCCAATAATCCACTTTCTAGACTTACATTATTTGATCATTCTGGGCATTTCATAAAAATGAAATGATGTAACACGTGGTCTTTAGCTTTTCTCACTTCAGCATATTATTTTCAAAGTTCATCCATATTTTAGCATGAATTAGGCCTTCATCCTTGTCTATTGCCAAATCACACTTTATTGTATGAACATATCACACCAGTTCGTTCATGTACTCATCAGTTGACAGACACCTGTTTCCATGTTTGGGATATTATGATAGTAAGTTATAAACATTCATATGCAAGTTTCTGTGTGGATATGTTTCCATTTCTCTTAGGTGTACACCCACGAGTGCATTTCTGAGTCATATAGTAAACTATGTTTGTCCTTCGAAACTGCTAAACTGCTTACAAATCAGCTATAATATTTTGCAGTAACAACATCTGAGGGCTCTAGTTTTTCTACAACTGTTATTGCCCTTTTTTTTTTTTTTAGTCACCCCACTGTTCAAAGACTGGACGATCTGAACAAAAAGGGGTAACTGCAGTGGATCGAGACCCATCAAACACATGATATCCGTGAGCTCACAGTCATACTGGAGAAGAATTTACTGGTCAGCTTTGGAGAATGCTGGAGACTCAGTTCTATATTATGGAAGAAAGTAAATGAAGAAAAATAATCAAGCACTTATGTGGCTTTACTAAGTGTTTCATTCTTCCATGTAACCAAATAACTGATAAGTTTACTTTTATAGAAGTCTATCAACTAATAAACAAAGGCATGAGAATTAGGGAAGCTGTCTTTGGCAACCCCCAATCATTACTGCATCCCTGTGGTAACCGTCAGTGGCTGCACAGCCGGATTACAGCAATGCTCACTGTCACCTGTGAAGGGCTCTCCCACCCTGAGGGCAGGCTGGAGGCTGCTGCACACCTGCTTTCAGGCAATCTCAAATGCAGAGTCCCTTTTAAAATACAAGTTACAACCAATACTGACCAAATATTTTCATAAGACCAACAGAATCATGAGGCAGCAAGCGTAACATGAAATCTACACCTGAGGAAATAAAGGCTAATAAAGGCAAGAACAAGTAATTCTGAAATAAATATGCCCAGAAACTAGAAGATCCTCAGGAGACCTTAAAAGTTAAAATTTGATTATGTAAGTAAAACTGGTGAATGCTCAGTTTGGTATAACAGAGCTAAAAAAACTTAACTGGAAAGACAAAGTACTTTTCCAAGAATTATATTAAGCAGGAGGACAAAAAAAAAGTTGAAAAATGAAAGAAAATTGGAAAAATTATTCACTACCATGCAACGGATGTGCGCTAAGCTCTTTACATAGGCCATCTCTTACACATTTCTTTACAGCAACCGTTCACAACAGGTACCAGGACTAGAGAAGAATTAATACAAAGGTTAAGTCAAAATTGAAAACCATTCAAGTTTCATTTCCAGTTATGGCTGATGAGGTTATTCAGACTAACCTTCCAGAAAATAAAATATGCTGATTAAGACAGACATTATCTGAGAAACATCTGAGATCATAGAAGACAGAAAACTACAAATTTATTTCTGAAAAAAAGCAGGAACCCAGAAGAGAAAGTAAAACACCAGAGGACCCAAGTCACGGATCCTCTGATGGTATCTGCACTGCTCAGTGACACTGGGGTTTCAGTCTAAGACCTGAAGGAACAAAGGGAAAGAGGTTAAGATGGCCCTACCCAGCAGGGAGTCTAACAGGACACCCTGTCCGCTAGGCTGGGACCCCCCCAAAAGCACCTCTCAGGGTAAAAATGAACCAGAATGAAGTCAGGGACCAAAACCTCTCATCAAAATACCAGAAATTGGAAACCAGAGCTTAATAGCAAATGAGGCACGGCACAGGACAAGAAGTGACTAGAACACAGGGCCAAAATGTCCAAAACAAAGGGGAGAGCCAAAAAAAAAAAAAAAAAAAAAAAAAAAAAAAAAAAAAAAAAAAAAAAAAAAAAAAAAAAAAAAAAAAAAAAAAAAAAAAAAAAAAAAAAAAAAAAAAAAAAAGAAAAGAAAATACTAGAAAGGATGAGAGACCAAAGATCAAATGAGTAAGTGGAATCAATGTTTAATTGCAGTCACAAGCAGAGATGATTGTGAATTGAGCAGGGAAAATACCCATCCATACATATAAGAAGCCTAAGAACCCACAAGCGAGGACAATAAAAGATATCATATGCAGACTCAAGAGTGAAACAGCAGAGAAAACACCGGGACAAGGTACAAATCACATAACATTAAATAACAAGACATTGCAAAAAAGAGCAATGGATTTCTCAACTAAACCATAAAAGCCTAAAAATAATGAACATACATGGAGTGGAATGATAAATGCCAACCAAGAATTCTATAATCAATAAGGTATGTCCTAAGAAATGAAAATGAAATAAAGACACTATTAGGGAAAAATTTTTAAAACTGATTGCCAGTAGACTCACACTGAAGAGAACACGGACGATGTTCCTCTGGCACCTGGAAAGTGAACCCACATATATTCAGAAAAGAATAAAGAATATATGTGAGTTAAACTAAATAAATTATAGTTATATAAATTCCTTCTAGGGTTTAAAAATGCGTATACCTGTAATTAAAATGCATAGTAACAATACCACAAAAACTGTGGGGACAGGGCAATCAGAGTTCTACAAATTTCCTGCATTTTCCAGAAAGGGATGAAAAAACTAGGGTAGAACAGTGAAAGAATGTTTAATCAAAGAGCAGAAAAGGGCAGTCTGAATAAAGAATACCTGATTAACCTAAAAGACAGTCACAGAGAACATGAAGGACAAAGAGAAGGTCCAATAAAGTTGACAGGTTTAAACATAAGTATGTTAATAGATGTTAAAAAAAAAAAACCCAAACTGCAATTAAGACACTCATTGGTAGAATTATATTTCAAAAAATCAGAATTTCTACTAGCTGCTGCTTAACAGAGTCTGTTCTTAGAAATATAAAGTCAATGACAGGTTGAAATACATAGTAAAAGGCAGGCCACACCAAAGCTAATCAAATAAAGGTGTAACTAAACAACTATAAAAGTCAACTTTTAAAAAAGATTTTATTTTATTTGAGAGAAAGAGAGGTAGAGAGCATGAGCAGGAAGGAGGGGCAGAGAGATAAACAGACCCCCTCCCCCACCCCACCAGCTGAGGAGGCCTGACACAGAGCTCTATCCCAGGACCCTGAGACTATGACTTGAGCCAAAGGCAGTCACTTAACAGACTGAGTGCCCCTCAAAGTAACTTTAAGGCAAAACTAAGAGAGATAAAAGCAGAACATTTCATAAGTAAAAAGGGATCAATCCATAAGTAGGCTACAATTCTAAAATTTTATCTCCAAAAATCCATAAAACAAACAAACAAAAATTACTGTTCTTTTAGTAACTGGCCAGATAAGCAGACCAAAAATTTAAAAAATACAGAATATGTGAAATGTAAAAATCAACAAACCAGACCTTCCAGACATAAGAACCGGCATGAGCATGTCTTTCTTTGGAAATGTACACTTTCTTTACACTTTCTTTAAAAATGTACAGAGAACATTTAACAAACTAGAGTATATGCTAGACCATAAAGAAAGCCTCAACAGATTTCAAGACTGAAATCATATGGAAGGTTTTCATCTTCATTCCATTATGATTATAGAACAACTCCATTACAAAAAGACAAGAAGTCCCAAATATTTTGAAGATAAATCACACACTTCTTCAGGGGTTAACAAGACATCTTAATGGAAATCAGAAAAGATTTTAAAATAAGTGATAACTAAAAAGATGTCACAAGTCCTAGAATGCACTTAAAGCCATACTTAGAAGGAAATTTACAGCCTTTAATGAACATATTGGAAATATTAAAAAAAAAAAAAAGACCAGGATGATGTCAGGTAAATGGCCAAGTACCTCCAAAAATTCTTTCTTCTATAAAAGCAGTGAAAACATGGCAAAAACTGTTAGAATGAGCTTTTTCAGAACTCTGGAAATTAAACAAAAGCTTACAGTAGTTGGGGAACATCAGCTGGATCCTGGTAAAAACAGTATGTTTTGTGGCCTTTTAATTTGCAATATTCCACCTCCTCCTCCCTAGTTCTGCAGTCACCCTGAAAATAAACAGCCCACAGTCACAATGAAAATTAGCAGCCTGACAGCTGCTAGAAGGAGCAGAACAAGGTCAGAGCTCAAATCCCATCCTTAGAGACTGTCATTACTTGACCTTTCTGGTGGTTCCCTGAAAGTTCCTGTTTTTATTAAGGCTGTCTTTGCTTTACCGGCTCTGGATCTCACCTAATATTAATAGCCTTACTCCAGGGGAAGTTTGTTCAACAGTCAAAGGCAACTGTTAAACTTCTGGTGCCTCAAGTGGTAAATAATGATTTGCGTAAACAGACTGCCAAAAAATGCTTACAAGGAAATACTAGGTATTAATACTAGATTAATAATTAATTAATACTAGATATAAGGAAATACTAGATATGAGATATCTATAGCGGGATTTTAAAAATTCAACATAGTTCTGGGCATTTAGAGGGCCACATGCATGCTAAGACCTAAGAAGGCCCTGAGAGCTTGCTTGTGGTCAAGGTTAAGGCTCTGCACAAGCAGCAAAGTGAAGGCTACTACAGGGTCATAAGCTATATGGCTCAGCCTGGAAGATATGCTGAGCCCCTTACCAAAGGCTGGAGACTTACTGGTTCCAAGCATGTAAGGAAATCTCATTGCTGTCATAAGTTGACCAGTAGGATAACTGAGTAGAGATTCTACAGAAGTAGCTGAGGAAAGCCACTGAACAACAACAGAAAGAACAAGCAGTCCTGGGAAAGAGGGATAATCTAATTTCTAGACTTGTCATATTAAGTATCCACTTTTCAACAAAATGTTTACAAAATCTGCAAAGAAGCAAGATAATATAGTCCATCCACAGGGGAAGAAAGGAAATCAAAAGAATTACCTGAGAAAGACTAGACATTCCAAGCACTAGAGAAAGACATCGTTCAGCAGTTTTAATTATGTTTACATAAAGGGAAACAACATCTAAGAGATTAAAATATGAGAACCATCTCTCCCCAAACAATAGAAGAGTTAATATTATAAAAAGGAACCAGTTGGAAATTCTGTGGCTGAAGGGTACAATAACAAATGAAAAATTCAGTACAGCATCTCAGGATTTAAACAGAAGAAAGAATGAGCAAACCAAGAGACTGGTACAGTAAGATTATCCAGTTTGAGGAAGAGAAAGAAAAAATAATGAAGTAAAGTGAAGGGAATCTTGGATACCCATGGGATATAATCAAGCATACTGATAAACATACATTAAAAGTCCCAGAAGGAGAGAAAAAAGGGGAAGACGAAAGAAAAATGACAAAAAGCTTCCCAAATTAAAAACATCAACCTCACCTCCAAGAAACTCAGTAATTAAGTCTAAGTAGAATAATACAAGTAGAATAAATACTAATAAATACTAAGTAGAATAAATACAAAGAAAGTCTCACTGAGACATCAGAATCAAACTGTCAAAGCCAGAAATATGGAGAATCCTGGAATACGCAAGACAAAAGCAACACCTCACAAACCATATACAAGGGATCCTCACTAAGATTAAGGCAGTGCTATTTCTCATCAGCAACCCCACGGAAACCAGAAAGCAAGGAGATGAAACATTTGGGGTTTCATCTGGGTTGAAAGAAATAATTCAACCAAGAATTCTATGGCCAAGAAAACAATCCTTCAAAAATGAAAGAATTTAAAACATTCTCAAATTAAACAAAAATCGTGCCATCTGTCATTAGCAGACCTGCCCTACATAAACATGGAAGTCAGTCCTTCAGGTTAAAATGAAAGGATGCTGGACAGTTACTTTAATCCACACAAAGTAACAAACACACCACAGAAATTACACAGGTAAATAAAAAAAGACTACAAATGTGTCTGTTTACATTTTTTTCTATCTTATCAAAAGATCACTGAGTAAAAGCAGTAATTATATATCTGCATTAATGAGCATACCATGTATGAAGATGCAACCTGTATGACACTATCAGTACAAAAGAGGGAGGGAATGCTGCAATACTGGAGCCAAGTTTTTGTATGTAGTGAAATAAAATTGGTATTAATCTGAACTAGATTGTTATAAATTAAATTGCTTTTTGTAATCTCTAGGGCAACCATCAACAAAGAAAAAATACAGTAAAAGAAGACAAGGAAATTAAAATAGTACACTAAAGAATATATACTTGACACAAAAGAAGGCAACTATTGAACAGAAAAAGGACATAAGAGGGTGGGAGGTTGGGGGAGCCAGGTGGTGGGTATTATGGAGGGCACGTATGGCATGGAGCACTGGGTGTGGTGCATAAACAATGAATTCTGTTACGCTGAAAAGAAATTAATTTAAAAAAAGGACATAAGAGATACTGTAAAATAATAAAGTGACATATATTCTACCTTACCAGTAATTATATTATATGTAAATATACTAAAATCTCCAACTTAAAAACCAGAGAGTGGCAAAATGGATTTTTAAAACCCATGAACCAAATATACACCATATGAAAGATACACTTGAGATTCAAAGACCCAAAAAGGTTAAAAGTAAAAAGATCTAAGATATACCCTAAAACAGTAATCAAAAGAGAGATGGAGAGGCTACATTAACATCAGACAGAATACATCTTAAAACAAAAATTGTCCCTGGTGAGGCACCTGGCGGCCTCAGTTGGTTCAGCAACCAACCTCTTGATTTTGGCTCAGATCATGATTTCAGGTTTGTGAGATCAAGCCCCATGTTAGGCACACCCAGGGCAGAGTCTGCTTAAGGACCTACAGAACACTCATGAAAGAAATTGAAGAAGACACAAAAAGATGGAAGACCATTCCATGCTCTTGGATCGGAAGAATAAACATTGTTAAAATGTCTATACTGCCTAGAGCAATCTATACTTTTAATGCCATTCCAATCAAAATTCCACCGGTATTTTTCAAAGAGCTGGAGCAAATAATCCTAAAAAGAATCAGAAGAGACCCCGAATTGCTAAGGAAATGCTGAAAAACAAAAATAAAACTGGCGGCATCACGTTACCTGATTTCAAGCTTTACTACAAAGCTGTGATCACCAAGACAGCATGGTACTGGCATAAAAACAGACACATAGACCAATGGAACAGAGTAGAGAGCCCAGATATGGACCCTCAACTCTATGGTCGAAAAATCTTCAACAAAGCAGAGAAAAAAATATACAGTGGAAAAAAGACAGTCTCTTCAATAAATGGTGCTGGGAAAATTGGACAGCTATATGTAGAAGAATGAAACTCGACCATTCTCTTACACCATACACAAAGATAAACTCAAAATGGATAAAAGACCTCAACGTGAGATAGGAATCCATCAGAATCCTAGAGGAGAACGTAGGCAGTAACCTCTCTGCCTACTTGTGATCTCTGTTGAATAAATAAAGAAAAACCTTAAAAATAATTAATTAATTAAAAAGACAACCCTAAATCAATAACTCAAGCATTCTGCCTTAAGGAACCAGAATAAAAGTAAAAACAAAATTAGGAAAAGTAAAAAAGATTAAAGGAGAAATAAATGAAATAAAGACTAGAAAAACTGTAAAGAAAATTCAACAATGGGGGCCCCAGAGTGGTTCAATTGGTTGAGCATCCAGCTCTTAGTTTCAGCTCAGGTCATGGTCTTAGGGTTCTGGGATCCAGCCCCACATGGGGCTCCCTGCTCAGTGGGGAGCTTGCTTGGGATTCTCTTTCCCTCTCTGCCCCTCTTGCTTATGCTTTCTCTCAAATAAATAAATCTTAAAAAAAAAAAAAAAAACCAACAATACCCAAAGCTGGTTCTTTAAAACATCTACAAAACTCACAAATCTTGAGCCAGACTGACCATAAAAAATATCAAAAACTCAAATTACTAAAACCAGAAATGGATGGGTGGGCATCACTACTACCAACCTTACAGAAATAAAAAGGGGAAAACCTGTATGCCTACCAGTTAGAAAACTTAAGAGAAATGAACAAATTCCTACAAAAACAAACTGCCAAAACTGACACAAAAAGAAACAAATCTGAGTAGACCTATAATGAGGAAAGAACTTGAACTACTGATCAAAAACTTCCCACAGAGAAAGTCCATGACCATACGGCTTCATTGGTGAACTCTACCAAAGGCTTAAAAAAAGAAATTATACCAATTCTTTTAAAGTCTTATGAAAAAAATGCCCAAGAGACAATACCTTACAACTCAGTAATAAGGCCAATACTGCCCTGATACCAAAAGCAAACAAAGATATCATAAGAAAATCATAGGACCTATAGACCTTATCAATATAAATAAAAATCCTCAACAAAATACTAGCAAACCAAATGCAACAGTGCATGAAAAGAACTGTACACACCATGACCAAGTGAGACTTTTTCCAAGAATGCAAGGTTGGTTTAACATAAAACTCAATCCGTGAAATATATTAATAAAAAACAAATTTATATGATTATCTTGACACATAAAAATTATTTGACAAAACTGAACATCTTTTCATCAAAATAAAATTCAATAAACTAGCAACAGAAGGGAATAACCTCAACCTGATAAAGAGCTTCTACAAAACTCCATAGCTAACATCATACTTAATGGTCAAAAGACTGAATGCTTCCCTATAAGGCTGGAACAAAACAAAAATGTCTACTCCTGTCACTTTTATTCAAAACTGTACAAAGCTTCTAGCCAGGGAAACTAGGCAGGAAAAAGAAATAGAAAACATCAGATTGAAAAGAAAAAGTTTAATGTTATTCAAAGATGACATGATCTTGGACATAAAAAATCCTAAGGAATCCACACACACAAAACAATTAGGGCTAAAGGATTTCAGTAAAGTGGCAGGGTACAAGATCAACAAACAAAAATCAATGATATTTTTATATACTAGCAATGAATAATCTAAAAATGAAATTAACAATTTACAACAGAATCAAAAAAAGAATAAACATATTTACAAATACAGGGCAAGACTTGTACAAAGAAACCTATAAAACATTCTTGAAGGAAACTAAATAGACACTTCATGTTCATGGATTGAAAGACGTAATATTAAGATGTCGATACTTTCTAAACTGATCTACAGATTCAAAGGCCCAAGTGTCTTCTTTGCGTAAACTGACAAGCCGATCTTAAAATTCAGATGGAATTGCACGTGACAACGAATACCCAGAACAATTTGTGTTGGAAGACTCACACTCCTTGATTTCAAAGCTTACTACACAAAGCTACAATAATGAAGACTGTGTGGTATGGGCTAAAGGATGGACATAGATCAATGGAACAGAACAGAGTTCAGAAATAAATCCTTACATTTATAGTCAACTGATTTTCTATAAGGATGCTAAGACCATTCAAGGAGTATAGAATACTCTTTTCATCAAATAGTTCTTGGACAAGTGAATACCTACATGCAAAAAAAATGAATTTAAACCCATTCTTCACACCATATGCAAAAATCAACTCAAAATGAATCTTTTCATTCTAAATGTAATAACTGAAGCAAGAAAACCCTGTGCTAGAGGGAAGACACTATAAGAAAGCTAAAAGAAAACTCACAGAATGTACAAAACATCTGCAAACCATATTTGATAAGGGTCTAACATGTAGAATACATAAAGAATTCTTGTAAGTTCAACAGTAAAAAAAAATTACCTAATTTTTAGATGAACAAAAAGGATTTGAAGAGATTATTTGTCCCAAGAAAATATACATGGTTAAATAGATTAATTATCATTACAGAAATTAAAACCATAATTAAAAACCCCTTTACCACCCACTAGTTTGGCTATAGTATAAAAAATAAAAAGTACTGATAAGAATATGGGGGAAAAAATCACCCTCAGGATGACTGGGTAGCTCAGTGGGTTGGTCCTCTGCCTTCGGCTCAGGTCATGATCTCAGGGTCCTGGGATCGAGGCCCTCATCAGGCTCCCTGCTCATTGGGGAGCCTGCTTCCGCCCTCTCTTTGCCTGTGATCTACTTATGATTTCTCTCCCTGTTAAATAAATAAAATCTCTAAAAAAAATCACCCTCATACATTGCTGGTGGCAATGTAAAATGGTTGCAGCTGCTTTGGAAAACAGTTAAGCAATTTCTCAAAAAGTTAAACACTGAGATACCATATGATCCAAAAATTAATTCCTAGGTATAGAACTTCCATAGTAAATATTCTAATACATACACATAGATGTATGTATGGTCAAGTTGGTTTTATTTTGGGATTCTTTCCTGAATGTTCTCATGTTTATATAATAAGTGAAAAAAGTCAAATAAATACCGATGAAAACTAAATTTAAGACTCATTCATGGGGGCGCCTGGGTGGCTCAGTGGGTTAAGCATCTGCCTTGGGCTCAGGTCATGATCTCAGGGTCCTAGGATTGATCCCAGCATCGGGCTCTCTGCTCAGCGGGGAGCCTGCTTCCCCTTCTCTCTCTGCCTGCCTCTCTGCCTGCTTGTGATGTGATCTATCAAATAAATAAATAAAATCTTCAAAAAAAAAAAAAGACCCATTCATGATTTAAAACACACATATTCCACCAACTCTGAAATTTCCTTAATCAGATTAAAAAAAAAAGCTCCAAAATTTCAGCTAAAACAATTAATGAAATGCTGAAGGTTTCTATTCCTGTAACCCCTTCCACAAAACTAGCAATAACACACATAGGCTTGTTATTTCTATTCAGTGCTCTTCTGTGTAATCTAAACCACTGAAGTAAGTTACTGGAAAAAAAAGTAGAAGGACTGGAAAGAAAGAACAAAACATTCATAATTTGCAGACAACTGTGTATGCAGAAAATCCACAGGACTCTAAAACTACTAGTATTTTTAAGTAAATTCAGCAAGGTCACTGAATACATTATCAATATACAAAAAGCTATTCTTTCTAGGTGCTAGCAAACAATTAAGTAAAAAATTTACAATTGTTTGATATTATAAAAAAAAAATCAACCAAGACAGCTCCTCAAACACAAAAAAATACCATTTCCTCAAAAAAGATTTCTTAAATACAGTATTAAAATGCTGACAGTAAAGAAAAAGCTCAATAAATTGGAACTATCTTAAAATGAAGAGCTCATGTTCACCAATAGACAACACTAGAAGACTAAAAAGCCAGTAAGTTGGAGATATTAGCAGTGCATAGATCTGACAAAGGACTCTACTCCACAATAAAGAATGCCCTACAAGTCTGATTCTCCCAACTGAAAAAAGGCACAAAAAACCATGCAAACTTGTTGCAGAATATTCAAAATCACCAATAAAGACCTAAAAATCCTGAACTTCAGTGAAATCAGGAAAATACAAAACTTAAGACCACCTGAGGTATTACACTGCATAAGAACAGCTCCATGGAAGAGTGACATGTCAACAGTTGGTTAGGGTGTGAAGCCTCTGGCACAGATATATTCTCTGCTGGTGGGGAAATAAACTGGTACAACCTCTTTGGGAAAGGCTAAGGATTGCGTATTGATTTTGAAAATACTCATTCCTAGATGTTAGAGAATTTGTGTACCAGGACTCACCCACAAGAACGTTCATGACACCACTGTTTAACATCCAAAAACTAGCAACAGCCGAACGTTAGAATCAGTAAGTTATAAAATATTTTATAATGCTAAATATTATCCATCAATTTTAACTATAGTTGCATGCAACACAGATCAGTTTCATAAACAAAGCAGTCATAAAAGAATACAGTATGGAATAAAGTTCAAAATGTAAATACTTTTTAGGGATATATGCATGGGGATGAAATACTAGAGAAAAACCACAGGAAGACAATGGTTCTATCTGAAGATGGAGATATGATCATTAAAGAAACATGGGGAACTTCCAGAGTATTGATGATGTCCTGTTTTTTAAAAATTTATTTATTTTAGAGAGATAGAGAGCACTCAAGCAAGCAAGGGAAGAGGCAGAGGGAGAGTCCTCAAGAAGAGACTTCTGGGTGCCTGGGTGGCTTAGTGGGTTAAGCCTCTGCCTTCTGCTCAGATCATGATCCCAGGATCCTGAGATTGAGCCCCGCATCGGGCTCTCTGCTCAGCAGGGAACCTGCTTCCCCCTCTCTCTCTGCCTCTCTGCCTACTTGTGATCTCTGTCAAATAAATAAAATCTTTTAAAAAAGAAGAAGAAGGAGAACAGACTTCCTGCTAAGTACAGAGCCTGACACAGGGCTCAATCCCAAGACCCTGAGATCATGACCCAAACTGAAACTGAGAGGCACTGCTTAACCAACTGAGCCACCTAGGTGTCCAATAATGTTCTATTTCTTGACCTAGCTAAAGGCTATGTGGGTGTTTACTATATACTTATTAGAGTGAAACAATGGTTTTAGCAATATCCTATACACGTGTACTATGCTGCATGATTTGAAAAGTCAAGGAAACTGGTTCAAAAATGAAAAAACAACAATACCAACAAGTAATCTAAAAAACCAGTAAAAATAAAGCCAAATTAAGTGATGATGTGTAAACATACAAAACTAAAACCCCAGATGCTAAGAGGATTTTCAGAAGATGGAGGTATAGAAAGCACCAGCAATTAAGCTAGCATAATCAATGTGATGTAACTATTTTCAAAATTTTATATTTTTTTGAGAGAGAAAGTACATGCATGTGCTGGGGGCGGGGGTGGGCAGCACAGAGGGAGAGAGAGAATCTTAAGCAGGCTCCACACCCAGCCCAGAGCCAAATGTGGGGCTTGATCTCACCACCCTCAGATTGTGACCTGAGCCAAAACCAAGAGTCATCCATGTAACTGACTGAGCCACCCAGGCCCCTATGTAGCTATTTCAGAACTCTGGAATCTGATGAAGGCTTAAAACTTGAGGATAGACTGCATCAATTTTGGTCAATTTCAGTTCCCAGCTCTCAGCAGCAGCTACACTCACCCCAACCACCAGCTATATATCTGTGCACATGTTCCTGGAGCAGCCTGCATATGGTCTGGAGGAGTTAAGGTGGGTAAAAAAGACCTGATCATACAAATACTGGGGATATGTGCTCTGAACACTGATCACAGGGGAGCCAACACAAAAACAGACACTGCTGCTGCTCCTCCCCCAACACTGCAAGACTTAGCCCCTCTTCCTCCAGCTGAAATAGCTTCCAGGATATTCGAACAGTAGGTGCCATGTTCCCCCCTTCATTTCCCACTTTTTCTCCTTACAGGAGCCAGACAAGGGCTAGGACACTCTAAGATAACCATCTATCTGGAAAAAATTACAAAGTGCCTGCACATGCTCAGGTAAAGGCTCAGAAAAGACCTGAGAAAACACCTAAGTATAAACATGCCTCAGGCTGATCCTCAACACAGAGACTGCCTACAACAACCAAAAAACAAAAACAAACAAACAAAAATAAATAAAACCACACATCACAGCACTAAGGCCAAAAAATGAAACAAAGCCCAGCAAAAACATTAACAAGAAGAAAAAAAAAAAAAGAAAATGCTGGGAAAGGCAAAGAATCTGTTGTCCAGAGTTACGTTAAAATCCAGTGTTCAACAAACAAATTGAAAGGCACACAAAGAAACAAGTATGGCCTATTCAAAGAAAAAGAAATCAGTAAGACTGTCCCTGAAAAGACCCTGGAAGATAAAAGAGTGGTTTTAAAGATGATAAAGTAATAAAAGAAAGATGTGGATTAAGTCAAGAAAACAACGTGTGAACAAAATGGAAATGTTAATAAAGAAACAGAAAACCTACAAAGAAGAAGAAAAAAAAACAAACCCTGTAGCTGAATAGTGCAATATCTGAAATGTAATTTTCACTAAAGGGATTCAAAGGCAGATTCAAGCAGGCAGAAGAAAGAATCAGTGAACTTTAAGACAGGACAATGGAAAATGGAAATGATCAAGGCCGAAGAAAGAAATAAAAAAGATTTTGGAGAGGGGCGCCTGGGTGGCTCAGTGGGTTAAAACCACTGCCTTAGGCTCAGATCATGATCCCAGGCTCCTGGGATCCAGCCCCACATCTGGCTCTCTGCTCAGCAGGGAGCCTGCTTCCTCCTCTCTCTCTCTCATACTTGTGTCTGTCAAATAAATAGATAAAATCTTAAAAAAAAAAAAAAAAAAAGATTTCAGAGAACAGCTCCTGGGGGACAGATGTGGGATACCATCAGGAAGACTAATATATGCATCATGGGAGCCTCCAGGAAAACAGAATAAAAGGTGGCAGAGAGCATATCTGAAAAAATAATGGCCTAAAATTTCTAAAATAGGATGAAAATGAGCATGAACCCTGAAGCAGCACAAAATAACCCCAAGTCGGATGAATTCAAAGACCACACTGAGGTACAGTATGATCATATTTTCAAAAGACAAAGAGATGGACTCCTGGGTGGCTGAGTTGGTTTGGCATCTGCTTTTGGCTCAGGTCATGATCCCAGGGTCCTGGAATCGAGCCCCACATCAAGATCCCTGCTCAGCAGGGAGCCTGCTTCTCCCTCTGTATGTTATCTGTCAAATAAATATGTAAAATCTTAAAAAAAAAAAAAAAAAGAAAGAAAGAAAGAAAGAAAAAAGAGGGGTGCCTGGGTGGCTCAGTGGATTAAGTCTCTGCCTTCAGCTCAGGTCATGATCTCAGGGTCCTGGGATGGAGCCCCACATCGGGCTCTCTGCTCAGCGGGGAGCCTGCTTCCCCCTCTCTCCCTGCCTGCCTCTCTGCCTACTTGTGATCTCTCTGTCAAATAAATAAATAACATCTTAAAAAAAAAAAAAAGAGAGAGAGAGAGAAAAAAGACCAAGAGAATCTTAAAAGCAGCAGGGAGAAGCCAATCACCATATTCAAGGATGCTCAGTAAGACAGTCAACAGAGTCTCATCAAAAATTTTTGAGGCCAGAAAACTATGGGCCCATATGTTCAAAGTGCTAAAAAGAAAAAAAAAAATACTAACTAAAAATCCTATACCCACAAACACTGTCCTTCAAAAATGAGGAAGAAATTAAGACATACAAAAGCTGAGAAGTTCATGACCATTAGGTAGACCTGCAAACAGGCTCCAGGGTGTTCTGCATAATGAAATGAAAGGACACTCAACTGTAACCCAGAGCTACATGGAGAAATTAACATCTCCACAAGAGTAATCACGTGGGCAATTACAAAACCAGGTGTCATTGCAATGGAATACCACTCAGCCATAAAAAAAGAATGAAATCTTGTCATTTGCAATGACATGGATGGAACTAGAGGATATAATGGCTTAGCAAAAGAAGTCAGAGAAAGACAAATCCTCTATGATTCCACTCATATGTGGAATTTAAGAAACAATGAAAAAAAAACTAACAAGAAAACAGACATTTCAACACAGAATATACTGGTGGTTGCCCAGTGGGAGGTAGGTGGAAAAATGGAATAGATAAAAGTGGATTAAATAATGGACATTGGGAGGGTATGTGCTATGGTGAGCACTATGAATTGTGTAAAACTGATGAATCACAGACCTGTACTCCTGAAACACATAATACATTATGTTAATTTTTTTAAAAATTAAAAAAAATGGATTAATACCACACTTATGAGCCCTGAGTAATGTATGGAAGTGTTAAATTACTATATCGTACACCTGAAACTACTACAATACTGTAAGTTAACGATACTGAAATTTTTAAAAACCAGGTATCATTGTAATAATGGTTTATAACTTGTTTCCATTTCAAAGACTACTGCATTTAAAGAAACAGAACAATTACTGTGAAAATTAGTACGACTATAACTTTGGTTTGTAATTTGATATCTTGTTTTCTACATTAAGATTAATCTTGTCACAACAACTGAAAGGGGTGAGTAGAGACTTGTAAAAGAGCAAAGGTTTTGTATATTATTGAAATTAATCTAGTATAAATCCAAATTAGAGTGTTATAAATTTATGATGTTAAATGTAACCATGGCATAGTAACCACAAAGAAAAAACTATGGGATAGAAAGGAAAAAGGAAAGGGATTTAAAGATCTCACTACCAAAAAAATCAACATAAAAAAAGACATTAATGTAAGAAATGAGAAGCAATAAAAGCTGTAAGACATATAGAAAACAACACAATGACAGAAGTCCCTCCTTAAAGTAGTTAAATGTAAATGGATTAAACTCTCCAATCAAAAGACAGAGATTAGGGGTGCCTGGGTGGCTCAGTCAGCTAGGTGTCCAACTCTTAATCTCAGGTCTTGATAGTAGGGTTGTGAGTTCAATGCCTGTGCTGGGCTTCACAATGGACATGGAGCCTACTTTAAAAAGAGAGAGAGGCTGGCAGAATGGATAAAAACACGTGATCCACCCACATGATGTCTACAAAAGACTCAAGACCCAAAGACACAAAGACAGGTTGAAAGTGAACTGACAAAGATGTATTCTATGCAAATAAAAACCAAAAGAGAGCAGAGTAGATATACTCACACCAGACAAACAGATTTAAACCAAAAAAGGTTACAAGAGACTAAGAAGAATGTTCAATTATAAGGTTCAATACATCTAATTACAAAAATTATAAATATTTACATACCTAGTGACAGACCCATCCAAATGTATGAAGCAAATACTGACAGAATTGAGGAGAAAAAGTCTACGAGAGTTCAACACTTCAATATCCCATTCACAATAATGGATAGAAAAACCAAAAAGGAGATATTCAAAGAAGGAACTACAAGACTTAACACAATCAACCAGCCAGATCTGACATACACAGAACATTCTACCCAAAAACAATGAATACACATTCTCCTCAGGTGCACATAGGACATTTTCTTGGATAGACTGTATGTTAAACCAGAAATCAAGCCTCGATAGATTAAAAAAGATAAATATCATATGAAGTATCTTCTCTACCACAGGTGGCGCTAGAAGTCAATAATAAAAGTAAAACTGGAAAATTCACAAAACTGTGGAAATCAAACATTTTTTAAAACATATTTTAAACAACCGATGGACCAAAGTAGAAAGCACAAAGGAAGATAGGAAATAATTAGAGACAAATGAAAAAGAAAGAACAACATACCCAAACTGTGGAACACAACAAAAGTGGTGGTAAGAAGGAAATTTATTTCTATAAATGCTTTCATCAAAACATAAATATCAAATCAACAACCTAACTTTACAAGGTAATAAGCTAAAAGAGCAACAAACTAAGCCCAAAGCTAGAAGGGAAATAAGAGCAGAGATAAACAACATAAGAGACTAAAAAATAAAATAAAATAAAAAATAAATAAAACCAGAAGTTGGTTCTTTGAAAAGATCAACAAAATGGACAAATCCTTGGCAAATGAATTATGAGAGAAGATCCAATTATTAAAATCAATGACAAATGTGGGGAAAGTACTACCTACCCTACAGAAACAAAAAGGATTGTGAAAGAGTACTATGAACTATACGTCAAAAAAAACTGAAAAATCTAGATGAAACAGGTGAATTCCTAGAAACACAAAACTTACCAAGACTAAATCATAAAGAAATAGACAATCTGAATCAGCAACTAAAAATATTCCCACAAAGAAAAGCCCTGGACCTGATGGCTTCACGGGTGGACTCTATCAGACATTTAAAGAAGAGCTAATACCAACCCTTCTCAAACTTTCCCCAAAAACTAAAGAGCAGGGAACACTTCTCAACTCATTCTATGAAAGCAGCATAATCCTGATACCAAAGACACTACAAGCAAACTGCAGACCAACATCCTTCATGAACACTGATCAAAAAATAAAAACTGAACAAAAACATTCAACAAAATACTAACAAACACAACTCCATATTGCACTGAAAGGATTACACACTGTGGCCAAATAGGATTTGTTCCTGAAATGGAAGGATGGCTCAATGTACAAAAAATCTATATGCCACATCAACAAAATGAAAGAAAGAAAAAAAAACGCCACATGACCACATGACGATTTCACTTGATGTGGAGAAGTATCTGACAACATACTTTCATGATAAAAATCACTCAGCAAAATAGAAATAAAAGGAAATATACCTTCACATAATAAAAGCTTTATATAAAAAAAACATAGCAAACATAATACTCAATGGTGGGACACTAAAAGCTTTTCCTTTAAGATCAGGAAAAAAAACAATAAGGATGCCCACTTTTACCACTTCGATTCAACATAATGGAAGTTCTAGCAAGAATACTTAGTCAAGGAAAAGAAATAAAAGGCATCCAAATTGGAAAAGAAGTACAATTATCTCTGTTTGTAAATTATATATGTTGAAACCCCAAAAAGTCCACAAAAAACTCCCCTTAGAATAAATAAATTCAGCTAACTATCAGGATACAAAGTCAACATAAAATAATCAGTTGCACTTCTATACACAATGAACACTCTAAAAAGGGAATTACAAAAACTATTCCATCTAGAAAAGCATCAGAAAGAATATTTAAGAACTGACTCAACCAAAGAAATGAAAGACTTGTGCAATGAAAACTAAGAAAATATCTAAGAAAACAAAAGTTAAAGACAACATAAATAAATGGTAATACATCTCATGTACATTACATGGACTGGAGGACTTAATACTGTTAAAATGTCAATACAGGGGTGCCTGGGTGGCTCAGTGGGTTAAAGCCTCTGCTTTCGGTCAGGTCATGATCCCAGGGTCCTGGAATCGAGCCCCACATCGGGTTCTCTGCTCCGGGGAGAGCCTGCTTCCTCCTCTCTCTCCCTGCCTGCCTCTCTTGCCTACTTGTGATCTCTGTCAAATAAATAAATAAAATCTTTAGAAAAAAAAAGTCAATACAACCCAAAGCAAACTGCAGATTCAATGCAATACGTATCAAAATCCCAATGATAGTGTTGCAGAAATAGAAAAACCCAATACCAAAAGCAAAGGCAACAAAAGCTAAAATACACATATGGGAATACATTACTAAAAACATTTTAACTATCAACAAAATGAAAAAGTTACCTACCAAATGGGGGAATATTTGAAAATCATGTCTGATAAGGGATTAATATCCAAAATACATAAAGAAAAACCCATGCTAAAATTCATATGGAATCTCAAGTGACCCTGAATAACCAAAGCATCTTGAAGAAAAGAAAAAAAAAAAGAACAAAGCTAGAAGACTCACATTTCCTGATTTCAAAACCCAATCTAAAGCTACAGTAACCAAAACAGTGTGGTACTGGCATAAAGACAGATATATGAACTAATGAAGCCGGATAGAAACCCCAGAAATAAATTCTTACATACATGATCAAATGCCAAGACTATTCAGTGGGGAAAGGACAGTCTTTTCAAACAAATGGTGCTGGGAAAACTGGACACACACATGCAAATATAGTTGGATATTTAACTAAAACCATAGAGAAAAATTAATTAAAAAATGGATCAAGGACCTAAATGTAAGACCTTAGAAGGAAACACAGGACAAAAGCTTCATGACACTGGATTTGACAATGTTTTCTTGGCTACAACACCAAAGGCACAAGTAACAAACAAAAAAATAGGCAAATCAGATTTTAAGAAAATTTTAAAGTTTTGTACATCAAAAGGCACTCTCTAGAGGAAAGGCATCCCACAGAACAGGAGAAAGTATTTGTAAATCACATATCAGATGAGGGATTAACATCTAGAATTTACAGAGAACTCCTAAAATCCAGCAATATGAACAAAAAACAATCTGATTCAAAAATGTACAAAGGAATTTGAGTAGATGTTTCTCCAAAGAAGATACACAACTAGGCCATAAGCACATGAAAAGGTGCTAAACATCTCAAATCACGAGGGAAATGCAAATCAAAACTAAGATAACACTTCATGCCCATTAGGATGGCACTATAAAAAAAAAAGCAAGTGTTTGTGAGGGTGTGGAGGAACTGGAACACTTGTGCACTCTTGGTGGGAATGTAAATGGTACAGCTACTGTGGAAAACAATACAGTGATTCCTCAAAAAATTAAAAACAGAACTACCATGTGATCCAGCAATTACCTCTCTTGGTATATACCTGAAAGAATCGAAAGCACAGACATGAAGAGATCTGTACACTCATGTTTATGGCACTACTAAAACATGGAAGCAACCAAGTCTCCAATCATCCAATCAATGTATGAATGGATAAGAAATACGGGATATGTATGATAACAGATTATTCAGACTTAAAAAGGAAGGAAATTCCGACAAATGCTACAACATGGATGAACCTTGAGGACATGATGCAAAAGGTAGGGACATACGCCAGTCCCAAATGACAAATACTGTATGGTTCCACTTACAGGAGGTACTTAGAATAGTCAAAATCATGAAGACCTAAGGCGTAATGGCGGGTGCCAGGGGGTGGCAGGGAGGGAAGAATGGGGAGTTATTGTTCAACATGTACAGAGTTTCAGCTTTACAGGAAGAAGAATTATAGGGATGAATGGTGGTAATGGTTGCTCAACAATATACATGTATTTAATGTCACTGAACTGTGCACTTAAAAATGGTTAAGATGGGGACACCTGGGTGGCTCAGTCGGTTAGGCGGCTGCCTTCGGCTCAGGTCATGATCCCAGCGTCCTGGGATCGAGTCCCGCATCGGGCTCCTTGCTTGGCGGGGAGCCTGCTTCTCCCTCTGCCTCTGCCTGCCACTCTGTCTGCCTGTGCTCGCTCTCTCTCTCTCTCTCTCTGACAAATAAATAAATAAAATCTTTAAAAAAAAAATGGTTAAGATGGGGGCGCCTGGGTGGCTCAGTGGGTTAAGCCTCTGCCTTCGGCTGTGGTCATGATCTCAGGGTCCGGGGATCGAGCCCCGCATCGGGCTCCCTGCCCAGAGGGAAGCCTGCTTCTCCCTCTCCCACTCCCCTGCTTGTGTTCCCTCTCTTGCTGTGTCTCTGTCAAATAAATAAAATAAAATCTTTTAAAAAAATAGTTAAGATGGGAAATTTATTTTACCACAATAAAAAAGAAAAATCTAGACTTTAATAAATATAGAATGTGGGGAGAGTAGAACTAATTTGAACATAAAATTAGGGCCTCTTTCAGCTTCAGTACCCAGTTTGTGAGAATGTATACATCAAGCAATTGTATAAGGACACCCACCTTATTGCACAGTACTCAGCAGGGAACCCAAAGGTGTTTAACACCTGGTCCTTGACGGTCTAAACCAGAAACCAGGAATCCAACTTTTCAACATCATGACCCTAAAGCATGTTCTCTCACAACTGCTCTCTCTATATACCATCAGTACCACCACATGGTGTGTAAGTGCTGTTATGGGCATTAGTCTACAAATTCAACAAACTTATTCAAGCCCCGCCCCCCCACCAATCCTAGAGAGGGTACGGCAAATGCTCCCATGTTACAGTTCAGCAAACATAATCTCAGAGGGATAGCCAAGATCAGAGCAAGTAAGCACATGGCCAGGGTCTGTTCTCAAGTGAATCTGCAGCCAGGGCTTACACCTTCGTGCAGGTTTATTATGAAACGGACAAACTGAGCACGCTTCTTCAAAACTACACCTTATCTTCCCTGTTTTGAGACTGTGTACATTTACATTTAGAACACCAGCAGTGGGGTCAATGAACAATTTGAAATAGCCAAGAATGATCTCGTTACATCTAACAGAGGCAAGGGAATGTGAGAAGTTCTCAGAAGTGATAACCAAACCACTCTTTAGAAAGAGAAGGATTTTTCTAGGCAGAGAATATTTAATTTAGTATTCCGCTTAACAGTTCAGCTAATGTAGCCGAACAGCATTTCCTGCATGACTTCATCTAAGCCAGTGATTTTTAATTATATACAATGGAATCTCAAGAAACAGCCCAGGATAAAGGAAAAGAGCCCTGAGGCTGAGGTCTAGAGATCTTTCCTGGGTGATGCCAGATCGTATATGCTACCTGTATTCTTTTAACTGTAGAAAATATTTCACAATATGGACAAAAACAAAATTAAGTAGGCTCTATACCTAAGACTGACTGAAATTTTGGATTATGACAACAATTAGGGTCTACAAAGATGTAGGAAAAATCTCTCATGAAATCCTGGCAGGACTGTAAACTGATTAATTCACTTTGAGAAAGAATTTAGCAACTTAACAGTCTGAAGACAGTATATACCCAATCACTCTGCAATTCACTTCTAGGTTTGCAGGCTCAGGAAGAGCTTGTTACATGCACAGGAGATAGATAATACAAGGATGTTCATCAAAACACTGTTTACAATAGCAAAAATCATTTACCAATAGAGGATCAGATAAATATTGTACTTATATAAAATATTACTATTATACAGCGATTAAAATACACTGATCTGACTTAAAAGTATCAATATGAAGACCCTGTAAATATAATACATGGAAAAGGCAATACAGGCATATCTTGTTTTACTGCATTTTACAGATACTGCATTTTTTTATAAATTGAAGATTTATGGCAACCCCATCTAGCGAGCCTATCAGTGTCATTTTTCCAACAGCATTTGCTCACTTCCTGTCTCTGAGTCACATGGTGGTAATTCTTGCAATATTTCAAACCTTTTCATTATTATTGTATTTGTTATGATGATCTGTGATCTTTTATGTTACTACCGTATTTGGGGTGCCACAAACCATGCCCACACAAGACGGCAAGCTTAATTGCTCAATGTTATGTGTGTGCTGACTGTTCCACCAACTAGCTCTTCCCCTTTGGTTTCCCCCCTCTCCTTGGGACTCCCCATTCCCTGAGATATAATATTGAAATTAGGCCAGTTAACAACCTGACAATGACCTTTAAGTATCGAAGTGCTCAAGTGAAAGGAAGAGTCGCACATCTCTCACTTTACATCAAAAGCTAGAAATGATTAAGCTCAGTGAGAGGAAGGTGTGTTGAAAATCTAGATAAGCCAAAAGCCAGGATGCCTGCCCCAAAGAGACCAGTTGTGAATGCAGAGTAGTAGTTCTGGAAGGACCCTACAAGTGCAACTCCAGTGAACACACGAATGAGGAGGAAGTGAAACCGCCTTACTGCTGATATGGACAAAGTCTCAGGGGTCTGGACGGAAGATCCAACAGCCACAACATTCCCTGAAACCAAAGCATAAACCGGAACAAGGCCCTCACACTCTTCAACTCTGGGAAGGCGGAGAGAGAGGACGAAGCTGCGGAAGGCAGGTCTGAAGCTAGCAGGGTTGGTTCGTGAGGTTTAAGGACAGACCCCGTCTCCGTACATCGAACTGCAAGGTCAAGCAGCAAGGGCTGATGGAGAAGCTGCAGCGAGTTCTCCAGAAGATCTAGCGGAGATCATTCACGAAGGGAGCTCCACAGTCCTACACCACGGATTT
>PISX010002580.1:0-156970 GCA_004024625.1 Mellivora capensis | reverse complement strand
GTGAGACAGGAATCCATCAGAATCCTAGAGGAGAACATAGGCAGTAACCTCTTTGATATCAGCCACAGCAACTTCTTTCAAGATATGTCTCCAAAGGCAAAGGAAACAAAAGCAAAAATGAACTTTTGGGACTTCATCAAGATCAAAAGCTTCTGCACAGCAAAGGAGACAGTCAACAAAACAAAGAGGCAACCCACGGTATGGGAGAAGATATTTGCAAATGACAGTACAGACAAAAGGTTGATAACCAGGATCTATAAAGAACTTCTCAAACTCAACACATGCAAAACAGATAATCATATCAAAAATGGGCAGAAGATATGAATAGACACTTCTCCAATGAAGACATACAAATGGCTATCAGACACATGAAAAAATGTTCATCATCACTAGCCATCAGGGAGATTCAAATTAAAACCACATTGAGATACCACCTCACACCAGTTAGACTGGCCAAAATTAGCAAGACAGGAAACAATGTGTGTTGGAGAGGATGTGGAGAAAGGGGAACCCTCTTACACTGTTGGTGGGAATGCAAGTTGGTGCAGGCACTCTGGAGAACAGTGTGGAGATTCCTCAAGAAGTTAAAAATAGAGCTTCCCTATGACCCTGCAATTGCGCTACTGGGTATTTACCCCAAAGATACAGATGTGGTGAAAAGAAGGGCCCTCTGTACCCCAATGTTTATAGCAGCAATGGCCACGGTCACCAAACTGTGGAAAGAACCAAGATGCCCTTCCACGGACGAATGGATAAGGAAGATGTGGTCCATATACACTATGGAGTATTATGCCTCCATCAGAAAGGATGAATACCCAACTTTTGTAGCAAAATGGATGGGACTGGAAGAGATTATGCTGAGTGAAATAAGTCAAGCAGAGAGAGTCAATTATCATATGGTTTCACTTATTTGTGGAGCATAACAAATAACACAAAGGACATGGGGAGATGGAGAGGATAAGGGAGTTGAGGGAAATTGGGGGGGAGATGAACCATGAGAAACTATGGACTCTGTAAAACAACCTGAGGGTTTTGAGGGGGCGGGGGGTGGGAGGTTGGGGGAACCAGGTGATGGGTATTATGGAGGGCATGCATTGCATGGAGCACTGGGTGTGTTGTAAAACTATGAATTCTGTTACACTGAAAAGAAATGAAATAAAAAAAAAATACTGAGCCCAGTACCTGCTCAATTTTGAGTGCTGGATAATGATAAGTAGTTCTCAGCTCCAGCTTTGTTTACTATGAACAGTACCAACTTTTAAAGGCAAAAGAAACTATATTTGGGGGAGTGATACAGTGATATAGGATCCAGTTACCTTGAGCTAGACATAAGCAACTGCTTTAGAGATTCGGGAAGGATCCCGGTGCTGGCAAAGCTGGACGGAGTGGGCGTGGTTAATCAATCCCCTCTTAACCAAGTCAGACGTTAACTGGTGGTCTCCATTTCTTAGGTTCAACCCTCTGTCACAGCACCCTGAGGTCATGGGGTTGGTGGGCGCCAGGCCATGGGCACCATGCAATTCTGCCCGCATGAGGTGAGCCCTATGCTTAGCAAGAGCTACTTGTATTTTTCTCCAAACCTGTTTAGGGCGGGCTTCCTTCATTATAAAATGATACATTTTAATTAGCTGCTTAATAAACTGAGGAAATACAAGTGCAGAAAAGACAAGCTGTCATTTCTTTCTAAACTAATACAACTTTGTTTGAAGGCTTAGCAACCCAAACTGTTACATATGCTATTGTTTGTGGGTTAGCAAGACAACCAAAACAGACTGGTGTGGGAGAGAAAGCCCCAGAGGATTCTGCACCCATACTGCTGCCTGATCGTCATTAAGTTCTAACTCATCCTCAAGAAGCCATAATTCTACAACTGCAAGGATGTATTATGAGTGTGATCTAAAATAAATACATAAATACATAAAAAATCATATCCCCAATCTGTAAAGCTGTATTTAAAAAAATAAGTCTAGCCTCTGATCAAAAATGACCAATTAAATAGATAGATGAGTAAAATATTAAGCTATAAAAGTATCCTATTTTATGATTCCCATTTATACCAGGTAGCAGAAGACTAAGTTGAATCAGGTAAGAGAACACAGCCGACCTCTTCTATTGGAGTCCTTCCCAGTCTCCATATGCATTTAAATGGCCATGGAGAAGCTCAAAGAGCAAGCCGTACAACACGGGCATTTATTTCCAGACCCTCACTGTACATGACATTCCATAGTAATCACCTACTTAACCTTCCCTTTCTTTGGCTTAAGGGCTGTGTCTCAGAATAAAAAGGAAAAAGGCAGGTAAAAATGGGACAGGAGAGGCGTTTCTCTAAGAGAGGCTATGTCTCTTTGGTACTAAGGGGGAGGCTGCGGTTCATAGCTCCCTCTCCAAGAAAGTTGGTCATATAAGAAAAGACGTGAAAATTACTAGGGACATCTAGACAGACCAAAAAAATAGCAGTAGCAATCAACTATGTAAGAACTGATGATTTTGTAAGCTCTAGTGTATGTTTGCAAGTTATATTTGCCATGTGTCCAGGATCAAGAGAAAATATTATCTTTTACACATGGTAGTAATATCAGAAAACTGTTTAAGGAGAGGACCTGTTCAATATAATGGTTATATTTTCTAGGCTTCTGTCTAGCCGTCAATGAAGGCTTGCTACAATTAACATTTAAGTGACTCACCTCACCCAGTTTTATTTTATTTGGGGCCCTCCATACACACTCCCAAAACTGAACCAAAGAACTGAACCAAAGCAGGAGGAAAATGTTGCAAAGGGACTCACCAACTGAATGAATACCAGACTGTGGAAGCACCTCTTTTTCTGAAAGATCTGTATGCATTTTCTGAGGCTGTGTAATTGCAATACTATTTGACCAGACTATCCTATTTCATAGCACACACTTGGATGTGAAATATATTGGAGATTTGATTGCATATATGGAAATGAGTGAAAATAAAATATTAAACAGAGCCATTCTGCAAATAACATGGACATTTTAATGTCTTAGATTGTATTTTTGTTCATGTGCACAAAAACACTCCTGTTCTTTAATCTGCTTTCTATAATGCTATTATATTTTTGTCAGGATTACCTTAATCCTTGTCAGCTCAAATCTATTGGATTTTATTATGGGTCAGGAGAGCATTTTCTCATCTTTTTCTAACTTAAAGCATTATTTATTCATCCAAAAGGCATACTAATGGGCTAAACCAGGTCCTCCAATCAGAGACATGTATTTGTCCATTCGTTTCTCAGTGTAGATTAACAACAGCAATTCATTACCGGGTGACCTTCCTTCAGCTTCCTTTCCTGCCAAACCATCTGCTGTCATAGTTCTTCCAAAATACTCCGGCTCTAATCTAGTCATCTTCTGCTTAAAACTTTAAATGGTACCTTATTGGCCCCAGGCTTTGGTCCAGCATTTACCCTGACCCCACAGCTCCTGTTATGGAGCTTGTACCTATTAAGAAGTTGTACCTGAAGCGCCTGGGTGGTTCAGTCCATTAAACCTCTGACTCATGGTTCCAGCTCAGGTCCTGATTGAGTCCCATGTTGGCTCTGTGCTGGGCATGGAGCCTGCTTAAGATTCTTTCTTTCTCCATATCTCCTGCTCGCTCATGCTCTCTCTCTATAAAATAAATAAATGCTCTCTCTAATAAATAAATAAATCAATACCTACACACATAAAAAATAGGAAGGAAGTTGTACCTCATGTTCTGTTTCTCCATTCATATTCACTATATTCCAGCAAAGGCTGTTTTGGTTCATGTAAGTATTTCATGTTCTCTAAACTTAATCAAAGTATCTCTTTTCTCCTCTGTTCTGCACGTTCAGATTCTAGGCCCTGCTCACACCCCACACCGCTGAAGGTTTGAATGTCAGTAGCATTTTACTTTAATGTTTCAAAGAGAATACTTGCTTTCTGCTTACATTGAATGCTCTGTGCGCATACGCCGCTCTTCCTGCTGGAAGGTGGAAGTGGAGGTGACTTGAGAGCAGGATTAACACTTAACTTCTCTCTTTAACTGTTGTAACAGTTGCCATGGTTTACATGCTGAGTAAGGATTCAACAAATATTTATTCATGATAAATGGGGTTTGCTTTAAAGGGTTCATTTACAATGTGAAAGACGGAAGTTTAGATCAAAGAAAAACAAGCACTGATTGTGTCCCCAGTCAAAGATTTACGTGTGAAAGGGAAATAGAAGATGATTTGGTCTGTTCTTTTTATATTACAAATCGCAAAACTAAGACGGAGAATATGAAGAGATTTGTTTACGAATGTCCTATACCCCCGTAGGATAAAATTTTGGATAGCTTCAAACTACAACCACTTGATTTCATTTTCTTAAGTCATGCCCCCAGTCCTACCCAAGTCAAGGGCTCCAATAACCTTACTGCTGAGTCTGAAACTCCCCTTTCTACCACAGTCAGCCTCCCTTCGCCTCTCTCCCTGACCTAACCAAACGGATGACCTGCTTGTCTTTATGCAGACCTGGAATATGATGACGTGGGAAGGGATATGTGCTTTGTAATCAGGTGCAACCGGACTTGATTCCCTACTCTGTCACTTTCTGGAGACACACTGTGTAGTAAGTACAAAGGCTCTTTGAGCTTCAGCTTGCTCATTTGTAAATTTAGGATATTGAAAAGATATTAATAGCTACTATTATTGAGACCTTGCTAAGTATATACTGTTCTAAATGTTTTACATTTATTACCTTAAGTCTCAAAACACCTCTGAGGTAGATACTATTATTATCCCTGCACATATAGATGAGGTTAATTGATGCCCAGAGTCACTCAATTACCGAGGAGTGGAGCCAGCATCGAAACTCTGTTCTTGTGACTTCAAAGCCCATACACAAAATGGTAATTGTGAAGATTATTTGCAAAGGTCAGTACCGCTATTCTTCAAAAAGGGTGGTTCTCAGGACTCCGGTTGAATCCTGTTAACATAAGTGTGCCATGTATTAATTTGACCCTGTTACAAAGACTCCTTTAGTTGCAGGATTTAAGGGACAAATGCCATGGTCTAGACTAGGATTTCTCCCCACCTGTTGACAGTAAGAGTCCTTAACCAACTCTTAATGTTGTAACTTCTTAAATTCTGGCAATTGTCTCAAATTTCATAAAACAGTAATATTTTGCTGAAGAGTCTCAGTCATGACTGAAGAGTCACGGGCCCCTCTTCATTGTCCTTGCCCCAAACTCCTTTCTAACTGCCCACCAGTGGAGGGGGACTGTCCAACCAGAACCTACTACAGGGATTTTGGTAGATTTACAAAGTGAACTTTTCTGAACTACTTGGTATAAGTGTCTATACATCATGATATTTTGCCTTCTCCATTGTTTCTTTATTCAAGATTTTATGATAAATACGATAGTTTAAATAAATTACATGTCTTAAAATTATATATATATTTTTAAAAAAAGGTCTTTTATAGACCATTAAATCACTTGTAAATTTACGGGCCATGTTTAGGGAGAGAACAAATCTACCAAATAAACTCATTTACTGACAATTTTTTTTTCTACAAACATCGGTCGAATCTCTTCCAAAACAAAAGCGAATAAGGACAACACCAGATCCAAACACTTTTACTGGATTGTATGTGCCACACTTTTATTCTGTGAGTCCTTCAATCATCTGGATATAATACCATCTGTTCTGTATTGTTGGTACATTGTGAAAAGGTTTTTATAGATTTAAAATTTCTAGGAAGATTACTAGGGCTATAAGATGCTATCTCTAGGCATGCTATCTGTCCTTTTGTCTATAAATTTGTCTTTCATCCATAAAAGAGGCTCCTGCTAGGAGCCCAGTACAACTGACAAACATAAAACATTGTGAATCTATGATCCAGAGAGGTAGATGGATGGGACAGACCAGTGAATCACCTAAACAAGAAGCGGGCATCTCTGTACTGAAAAGTAGCATAAATGAAATTGATCATTCTCTTCTCTTCTTTTGCCCTTACATGTCTACCAAATAACCTCTTGACAACAGGCTACATTCTTATGCTCATGTCTTCCAGATGTCAGCTGATGCTTCCCAACCCCTAGAATCCACATAAGATTGGCTCAAGCCCCTTCCCCAATAATGGAGATGACCAAGCCCTCTACCAAAGTTTTCTAAATTTTAAGGTGGGCAGGAGAATGTGTGCAAGGAGGCAAGGATATTTTCATGGTCATTTCTTTCTCGAACTATTCCTTCATTTGAGTTTGTTTATTCTGTGAAGAGTTTCACACCTGGCCTCTTTATGCTGTTCACATGGCAAACCAGACATGAAACACAGCTTCCTCTTCAAGTACTGCAAGAATCTCATCAATTCATCTTCCCAGGTGATGCCTAAGCTGAGACTAAAGAGGTTAATCAAGTAAAGAGGTTGCGGGTCAGGGAGTCCAAGCAGAGGAAGGGAAACTCCATGTGGAAATGCTTGAAGCTAGAGAAAGCATGATATATACTTGCTGTTGAAAGAAAATTAAGTTTGGCTTCATATTTTTCCTCCTTTGGGTGTTTCTTCACTCCTCATTTTCATCACAACTCAGTACAGCTGTGCATTTCTTCAGACAAGACAAAAACACAAATATTTGCTGTTGCTATTCTTTCTATTAAAACCAAATCAAAATTACATGTTCACGTTGCACCGTACATTCCAGTTTCCAAAGCAATTGTTACAATCTCATTGGAAACTCTCAATGGCCCACTACCACCGATACCAGCAAATCATCTCCATCATAGAGCCATTTTTTATTTCAATAAAAAAGACTTCTAGAACTTCCTGAAACAGCAAACATTTTAAAAATAATTGAAAAAATTACCAAAATCTTCACCCCAGAGCAAAAGGTTGGTTTATCAAAGGCACACCAGTTGCATATATAAATCAGTTCCCTCCATGGTCTGGGAGTGAGACACATTTTTTCTTCTACAGTGAAGAACACGAGGAGTAGCATTTTAGAATAATTGTTCACATATTTGTAAAAGTTAACAAAATAGTTTATAACACTTTGAAAAAGAATAATTGGTACATTTTTATGAAGCATTAAAAACATAATGTCTCACTTTTCACCTTTATAACGCTCACTTTGGCTTGATAAATGTGGAGGGAACAGGAAGTGGGTTCTGGGTCTGCCCACGCCCTGCCAGGAAGCATTTATTTATTTGGCAATTCAGACCTGAAGACAAACAATTGCACATAAGGCTTTCTGACTTGCCTGTGAAGTGTCCAGTTAGAGTTGGTTGTGAAGGCATGGGTCAGCGCTCTTGGACCAGAGGATTTTTGTATACCGCAAGAGGCTTCAGAAGTGATGTGTTCTCCCCATCTGACCCTTCTGATGATCCCGGGCCAAGTGCTTCTCTGGAAAGGCTGGTTTTTCTCAACGCCCCCTTTCTGTCTGTGTTTCTTGGTTACCAGACTTGCTTACTTTGTAATATCCTCCAAGCCCATGATTTCTTCCTCTTCTGTTTTTTCTCCAAACAACCTTCATTTTCTCAAAAGTGTTCACAAACTTCTCTATGTTTTAGCTATCACAAGGCTGAGCACATTTCCTGATGGCTGAATAAGCTCTATTCAACACAAATAAATTAAGGAGGAATAAGCAAATTGCTTTACCATTGTGAATGCTCATTAAAACTTGGAAAAATGCTCAGGAGCACAGAATCATTCCCTTAGAAGTATGATTACATCAACAGGTTATAGGGATCTTTGAACATTGATCATCTGTTCTGTGTGGAAGTGTTACATTGGCATTATTACCTTGGATTTCATTTTCCTAGAGTTTGTTCATTTTATTTGCATTCGATAAAAAGTATTTAAAAATTTTAGCACAAAACTTCTTCCTTGTTCTCTAAAGGGCACCAGACCAAAGTTGATTGTGCAATAGAAAGGAAATGGTAATCAGAGTGCAAAGCAGCAGAAAGATCCCTACAGCTTTGTACATCAGAAATGGAGTCAGGGGGCTCCCAGAGGATGCCAGGTTATTTTTTTACTCCGTTATAGATAGCAACATGCAAAACATGTGCCATCTTATTGTAAGAGTAAAGTGTCTCTGGAGTCAATGGCTTGGCCTTGAAGAAAACCACACTCTTGAACATTTTAGATAGAGCATGATGGTGAAAACCACTGGCTGTGGGATCAGAACTCACTTGATGACACTTGCCACTAGTTATGGGATCTGGTGAAACTATCAACCCCCAGCCTTAGTCTTCTCATCTATAAAGTGATTTTCATAACATTAGCTTTTTTATACGTTGTCATAAGGAATAAAGCAAAAAAATTACAAATATATAAAGAAATTCCCCACGAGATATATAAAAAGCTTCCTCATTTCCTATACCACATAAAAATGCTCAATAAATAAAATACACTATTTTTTGTTACATCTTGATTTGCATCCATTTGAGGGTCTTTTGTACCCTCATAGACACCTTGGTCAATTCCCTGGAGCTGGGCTACGTGGACAATTCTGGTGGTGGTAAGTGTTAATCAACAAAATGTCTGACAAACTGAAATCCCAGTTCTATCAGAAACATATCCATTACTGCAACATCATTGAAAGCAGGACCTGGGTTATCTTCACCGTGATAAAGCTAGCAACTTAAGGTGCTATAAACATGGAGGGCCCAAGGGATAGTTGCTAACTTGAAATGATCTGACATACTTGATAATAAAATTGTTTATGATAGTGAAAATCTGAGATGCACACCAACATTATTTTCTATCATGTAGCATTAAGATGAATCCTTAATGGAAACTGAAAGTAACTAACCAAGAGTGACAGATCATCTATATTGTTGTAAAGACAGATTTAGTTGCTTGCCAAGAAGGTGGAAGTTAGCATTTATAAATCAGAAAAGAAATGTCTTTGTCCTGTTTGTTATTAGTGGAAAATAAATTCTCCATTAGGTATCTCCTAATGCCATTTATGATGCTCTAAGTGTCTGCATTGTATAGGTTTCACTAGAAAAAATTTTACATTTATTAAAGAGGAAATGGGACTGACTTTTAACAATTTCATAAATTTAATTTGGAAGTTTTATTAAGTGAATTAAGGTACATGATAATGTGTAGGCTTTGTTTAGAAGGGCTTATTTCTATCTATACTCATCTTTAATAATTATGGGTTGATTAGCATTTCAGTGCATCAGGTAGATATGACCTTCAACTTGCTGATCTGGCTTTTGCTTTTCCTATGTTAATTTATGAATAATTTACATTTGGCCCATGGGCATTTTACAATACACAATGACATGGATATCTTGATAAATTGCTAATTAACAATTTCATCAGCAACCTCTCTCCAATACAGAGCAGATATGCCTTAGGAACTCTGTGATTTTTAACTATGTCTAATATAGTGCTTTGCAAGGAGTAGTAAAGAACAACAAATTGAGGAATGGTTAGTTACTATAAACTGTGTGATGAATGGTTTGAAGGTCAATTCAAGTACTTTTCAAGAAAACTAACACCCCCTCTACTTCTTAAAGACATCTATACTTTGTATTATTCTACACATACAGGCTGTGTAACTTTACTGCTGATGTTGTCAAGTGGTCTGAAAAGTTATCTACCTAAAGACAATATTCTAATAAAAAAAAGGAATAAAAACATGTATAAACAAGGGAAAATGCAACTGAACCACAAACCTCTATAGAAATTAGTTGCAATAAAATAAATAGAAATCTGGGTGGGTATTATGGAGGGCACATATTGCATGGAGCATTGGGTGTGGTGCATTGACAATGAATTTTGGAACACTGAAAAAAATAAAATTAAATTTTAAAAAAAGGAAAACATTCAAGCTCAATATTAGTACAAAAATAAAAACTGAATGAAACAGGAAAAAAATAGAAACCTGTCTTTCTTTCTTTCTTTTTCTTTCTTTCTTTCTTTCTTTCTTTCTTTCTTTCTTTCTTTCTTTCTTTCTTTCTTTCTTTCTTTTAGAAATCTGTCTTTAAAATAAACATGGTATCTGTTACCCCATTAGAAAATATTTTAAAAATGAGAAAATCCAGTCTTAGGAAGAGCTTAAAAGAGTGGGCACTGAAATGCTCTTCTATTGAACTGAGCAGTAGCATTTTGCTTTAGATAGTACTTTGGCATTATATAGTAATCACTCTAAAATCGTGCATACTTTTTGACCTAATAGTGACACAATTAGGAAATATGGTCTAAAGAAATAAACCTAAAGTCGAAAAGTGCTTTATGAAAAAAAGTTTATGAAAGCATTTTTTTATAATAGAGAAGAATCAGAAGTTTATTTTCCATCAAAAGGAAATGATTATTTATGATATATCAATATAATGGAATATTACAAACTCATAAAAATATAATGTGGAAAATTACTTAAAATCATGTTGTATAAAAGTAAAGTATAAAACTCTACTCAACAATATTAACAATACTTTTCTTTTGGAAGATTGAAATATGGATTTCTCTTTTCTCTTTTCTATTTTTATGTATTTATGGACTATCTTTTTAATCACTATCCCTTTTTTAAATTCAAGAAAAATAAATTACAGAGTTCACTGCAATAATCTATTTGGAGATTATGCTCTGGACTTTTTCATAGCCTAAGAAATTATATCAGGTTAAACCAAGATTGCAAAGTACGCTTTCAAGGACTCTTAAGAGTAAGTGGCCCTATTACAAATTCTCTGGCTCACCGAGTCTAGGGCAGAGGGAGCAGCATTTGGGAAAATCCTGATAATGGCTAGAACTCTGTATGTATTACAGACTAAAGGGAGCCAATAGCCAGTATAGCTGTAAGTTTGAGGGGGAAGAGCTGGTCCTGTATCGGCAGATGACGTTAATCTATGGACAAGCAGCAGATCATACTTGTCCTTGCTCATCCTCAGGGCAACAAAATTTTGGAAGATTTTTGAAAAGAAAAATGACAAGACTCAATGTACTTTCTAATTAGATCATTGACTTTCATTCTTTCAAAACATGTTCTCATTCTCTTTTTATTGAATCTAAGTTCTACATTAAAATCCTCTTTTTTTTTTTTTTTTTTTTTCCTGGGTCGCCTGGGTGGTTCCATTGGCTAAGTATCTGACTCTTGAGTTTTGGCTCAGGTCATGATTTCAAGGTCATGAGATCAAATGCTGCCTGGGGCTCAATGCTGAGTATGGAACCTGTTTAGGATTCTTTCTCTTCTTCTCCCTCTGCTCCTCCCCACTCATTCTCTCTCTCAAAAAAACAAAAATCATCTTTTTCTTTCTTGATATTGGTAATGTGTGTTTTCGCTTTTTCTATTTATTTGTCTTGATAGCAGTTTATCACTTTTATTAATTTTTCCAATGAACCAAATTGTGGCTTTGTTAATTTTCCTCTATTGCATATTTTATCTTCAATGTTGTTGACTTATGTTTTTATCTTATTTATATGCATACATTCATATATACATTATATAGGTTAGATTTCTTTTCCTAGCTTAGTGAGATCAAGTTTAGATCACTGACTTTTTTTAGGTATTTATTTTCAAATATATGCACTTAAGTAGTAAATTTCTTTCTAAACTCTGCAATGACTGCATCTAGCACGTTTAATGGGTTATGTTGTCTATGGTTTTCAATATAAATATTGTTTAATTTCTTCTTTTGACTCTTGGAATTTTTAGAAATTCATGTTCTAACATCCAAGAGTATGGAAAAATTTTAGTTGTATATTTTGGCATTTGATTTTTTATATTATTGTGTTAAATTCATTCATAGAATTGTCAGGATAAAATTGTCCATTTTAATATTTCCATTTATTCGTTTTATAGAAACAAATTATCTGGCAAATTTTTCATCCTTTTTTCATCTTTTTTATTTTGCTCTGGTCTGATGACTTTTAACACTTGAGTTTCTGTAGGTGTATTTTTGTTCTAGTTTTATTCTCTCTCAGTATTCAACTATATGGCCCTTTATATTGGCAAATATAGCAATATTTTTGTAACCAAAATACTGTAAATTTTTAAATGTAGACAAATAGAGATGGGGCTGATCACCTTAATACTTAGTTGAATAAAGCTTAGGTTTCAGTTTTATTAGGACTCAGTCTATGTCTGGTTCATTTCTTATGTTGGCCCCTTGCCTCTAAAGCTTTTGACACAGGCCAAGCTCATATTCTCAGATGTTAGGCCACATCCAAAATTGCAGATGCTTTCCAAAAAATGTACTTGCGGATAATCAGCTCACCTTTCTAAGATTCAAGATGATCCTGGACCATAGTTCCATAGTTCCAACTTTCCAATGTGATTAAAAATGATCATTTTATTATACATCTTATATTTAGTTTGGGTCTTTTTTCCCCACTTCTTAGTAGTACCTTGATCTGTCACAAACTACTCCATCCAAATGCAGAAGTACAGATGAACATATTTTCTGACACTGTATATATATCTGACACAGATATATATATCTGATACCTGTAAATTCTGATTTTTCTAAATTCAGTTTGAGATTTCATTTATATAAATATGCATTGGAGACAAGGATGTCTGACCTCACCATTTCTATTCACTATTTTACTGAAAGTTCTATCCAGGGCAAGTAGGCAAGAAAATGAGATAAAACTCATCCAGATTGGAAGAGAAGAAATAAAATAATCTCCATTTCAGATGGCATGGTCTTGAATATCAAATATTCTATGTAATCCACTATAAAGCCATTAGAACTAATATATGAGTCGATGAGATTGCAGTATATAATATTAAAATACAAAAATCCATTGCATTTCTGGATACTAGATTAATCATTTGTAAAATGAAGTTGAGCAAGCAATTCCATTTATAATAGATCGATAAGAATAAAATACTCAGGTATCAATTTAACAGAGAAGTGAAAAGTTTATACACTGGAAATGGCAAAGCACTATTGAAAGAAATTAAAGAAGATCTAAATAAATGAAAACACATCCCATGGTCATGAGTCAGAAGACTTTATATTATTAAGATGGAAATACCATGAATGGCAATAATGCCTTGCCCCAAATATGTTCACATTCTAATCTCTGGAACCTGTGAGTGTCCCCTTGTATGGCAAAAGAGACTTTGCAGATGTGGTTTAATTAAGGATTTTGACAGGGAGAGATTATACTGGATTATCCAGATACACAGAGTATAATCATATGGTCCTTATAAGAAGAACACAGAAGGAGTCAGAGTCAAAAACAATGAAATTAAAAAAAAAAAGACAATGAAATTGCTAAAGCAGAGACTGGGAGTAATGAATTTGACAATTGAGGAAGGGGCCACAGCCAAGGAACAGAGCAAGCCACCAGACACTGTAAAGGCAAGGAAATGGACTCTCCCCTCATTGCTTCCAGAACGAACCAGCCCCATGGATATCATAGCTAAGTGACACTTACTTTGGGTTTTTGACCTCCAGGGCTGTAAGAAAATAAACTTGTGCTATATTCAACCACTATGTTCGTGGCAATTTGTTACAGCAGCAATCAAGAAACTAATATACTCCTCAAATTCATTCACAGATTCAACGTAATCAATAACAAAATTGAAAGGTTTGTTTTTAATCTAAGAAAAAAAAGGTAGATTTATTTAATGCAAGAATACCATGAACCTGAGGATAAACAAATCTGCAGCATACTGTAAAGTTTGATAATTTTTTTCCTTTCTTTGTAGAAAGAATGGTATCTGAAAACACAGGACTGAAGATGTCAAAAAAATTTAATTGTCTAACATCCATATGAAAAAAAGTTTAATTGTCTAATATCCAGGACCGGTCTTGGTCGTCCCTTGCCACTCTTCTAACACTCGCCACTGGCCAAGGTGATGGTCTCACCTTTGTTTAATTCAGGTACATGTTAGTTTCAAGAGTAAGCTGATGGCTTGTTTACTGATTCACCTTCTGGGATCCTCTTTTGCACAGATTGGGGATTCACAGCTCCTCTTCATCCTTGGTTTTCAGTCACTCATCAAGCTCTATATATTTCAACATTTCCTGATCAATGTTATGAAGCATGGCTGGATTATATATTGTATTCTGGATTATATATTATATATATTATATTCTGAATGTGATCATAACATTCTTTTGACTAATACTTGCAAAAATGTCACCATCTTATATCATGTGTAGTAGATATTTTTTCCATCTCTTGAGGTCCAGATTGCACACAACTTGTCATATCGAATAACAGTAATGTTTAAAAAGTCTTTGCAAGTCTTTCAATGTTCTTTTATTTTTTTAATAAAGATTTTATTTATTTATTTGACAGAGAGAGACACAGTGAGAGAGGTAACATAAGCAGGGGGAGAGGGAGAAGCAAGCTTCCTGCTGAGCAGGGAGCCCGATGCCAGGCTCGATCCCAAGACCCTGGGATCAGGGCCTGAGCTGAAGGCAGATGCTTAATGACTGAGCCACCCAGGAATCTCTCAATATTCTTTTAAAGAGATGACAAGTTTTCCTTCTCCAGTCCTCTGATGTTAATTAGCCTAAGTAAAAATTTCACTTTAATTGTTTACCAGGTTTCAAAGTTCTGCAAGATTAATTGGTTGAATACAATTGTGCTAACTCATGGTAACATTGCTAAGGGGCTTAATGAATCTAGCCATAATCTGAGATATATGTTTCGGTAGCTACTATGCTCGGCCAAGTAGTATCAGAGAAGCTAGAATACATTTTTTACATGACTTCAACATGACATGACTGATCACTATGGCAGGGGTGGGGTTAGCCTGTTTGGGGAAGGAGAGTGCTTGTTAGCCTATGTGAATTACCCTCCATGTAACAGTATAGTAAAAAGGTCTTTGCGTGCTGTTCTAAAATGCACTCGAGTTTTGGGGTTTTTTTGTCTTTTTTTTTCAGATAGGAAAAGGCCAACAGATCAGGGGTTAATTGCCATTGAAGATATCGTTGCAGGTACTGAGTGGCTCCATCGGTTAAAGCTTCTGCCTTTAACTCAGGGCATGATCCCAGGATCAGGGTCCTGGGATGGAGCCCCACATTGGACTTCCTGTTTAGTGGGGAGTCTGCTCCTCCCTCTCTCTCTCTGATCCTCCCCCCTGCTCATTCTCTCTCTTTCTCTCAAATAAATAAATAAAATCTTAAAAAAAAAGTAAATACTGTTGCTAAGTAGTTCCCAAGAGGAGGAGACACACGCCTCCACACAGGGCCATATGGGGAAGCAGCAGGGTCAATCAGGTGGCAGAAGGAGCAAGGGGAAAGTGTGGCTCAAAGCATTTATTCTGGTTTTCGAAGGAAGAAACAGGCAAGGTAAATCAAGCAAGCTAAGCAAATTTAGGAATGGAGAGTTTGACTAATTTTGGTAGGCTTCGGATTATAGCAGTGATTCCTAGTTGTCCTGTACCTGGATCTGGGGTGATTTAGGTCAGGGGGATAATGTTCCTGACTGCGGGAGTCTGAAAATGAGACAGAAGAATAGCTGGAGGGACTGACTGGTTTGCGTATCAGATGCATGCTCACAGGCGAGTTGTTAGCTGTCTCCAGGAATTAGCTAACTCCTTCCCGGGTCCACAGGGCTCCCTAAATTGTCAAAACAGCATAAAATACAGACAGCAAAAACCATGATTAGTAGAGTTCTATTCTCTTTACAGTTACCCATCATATCTATGTCAAGATATGAAAGGGCACACTTAAAGCATTTTGCCGCTTGCCGCAAATAAAGCTGGCAAAGATTAGCATGTATTGAAGTTAGTTAGTTTGTATTCATCTGAAGCTTGTCTATTGCTACTTTAAGATGCCAATTCCTCCCAAGGGCTATTTGCTTCCACAAGTGCATTTGTTAACTGACAGCAAAGCCCAGCGAAATTATTTGCTGCATATTGAATATACTCCCCATTACAAGTACTAATGAAAAGCTATACATTTAAGAATCATATGTGGAAAAAGAATTGAAAAAAAAAAAAAGAATCATATGTGGAAACCAGGAACACCGGACATAGAAAACTTTGCAAACACAAGGGCAAGGACACCCAAGAAATGTTCTAAGACAGCCAGAGCCCCAAACATAGTGCCCAGGGACAATAAGTTACAAAAAGTTGCAAAAAGTTCCTTATTCTTGTTGATTGGTTCACAAAGTTAAATCATTTGCCTTTGAGCTTAGAGCTAACACTGTTCACAAATTGATGGCAGACACCATGTTTTCCCCAGAGCAGTCCAAGTGGCAGAGGCAGCTTGGGCAGGAAGAGCTGGGAGGAAGGGCCACAGTGAATCACCAGAGGGCCTCCAGACTCCCTGTAGAAACTGACAAGCTAATTCAAAAATCTATATGGAAATGCAAGTGATCCTGGAAGCCAAAATAACCTTTAAAAACAAGAACAAGTCCTGAATTCAAATGTTACTATAAAGCTACAGTAATCCTGGTGTAAAGATAAATTTATGGATCAACGAATACAACTGAGAGTTAAGAAATAACCCATACATTTATAGTCGGTTGACTTCTGACAAGGGTGTGAAGACCAATCAATGGGTAAAGAATAAATTTTAATAAATAGTCTTCAGACAACTGAATATCCACATGCAAAAAAATATATTTGGACCTTCTACTGCACATTACTCACAAAAATCCACTCAAAATACATTACAGACTTAAATATAAGAGCACAAGTATAAAAGGTTTAGAGGAAAACAGATGCAAAACTCTGTGTCTTGATTTAGACAGTGGTTTCTTAGATACAAAACCCAAAGCACAAGCAACAGCAATAAAAAAGATAAATTAGACTATATTAAAATTAAAAACTTTATGCTGCAAATGATACCAACAAGAAAACTGAAAAACAACCTAGAGAATAAGAGAAAGTATTTGAAAATTACATATCTGATAATGGACTTTTATACATGTACAATATATAAAGATCCCTTATAACTCAATAATAAGAGAACTGAATTTAAAAATGGGCAAAGAACTTGAGTAGATATTCCTCCAAAGAAGATATACAGATGGACAATAAACACATAAAGGAAAGTTTAACATCAGTAATTATTAGGAAAACGTATCTTAAAACCACATGAGGTACTAATTCACAGCCATTAGGATGGTTATCAAAGAGATACACAGTAATGAGTGTTGACAATTATGTGGAGAAGTTTTAATCCTCATTGATTGCTGGTAAGAATATAAAATGGCACAGCCACTTTGGAAATATTTTGGTAGTTCCCCCAAATGTTAAGTAGTGACCATATGACCTAGCATTTCCATTTTACGTGTATACATAAGATAAATAAAATATATGTCCACACAAAAATTTGTACATGAATATTCAGAGTAGCATCATCCAAAATAGAAAAAAAAAAATGGAAGTATCATGCATGCCCTTTAACTAAAGAATAGATAATAATATGTGGTGTACTTATATAATAGAGTGTTATTTGAAAATAAAAAGGAGTAAGGTACCAATACATGCTACAATACAGGTGGACCTTGAAAACATTATCGTAAGTGAAAGGATCCAGTTTCAAAGAGCCACATATTCCATGATTCTATTTTTTAAAAGATAATTGTTTGTTTGTTCGTTTGTTTATTTTAGAAAGAGCACAAGCAGAGGGAGAGGGACGAGTAGACTCCACATCGAGTACAGAGCCCAGAGTGGGGCTTGATCCCAGGACCCTGAGAGCATGACCTGAGCTGAAATCATCAAGAGTCAGATGCATAACTGACTGAGCTACCCTGTCCCCCCTCCAGGATTCCACTTATAAAAATATGTTCAGAATAGGTGAATCTATAAAGACAGAAAGTATATTAGCCTAGTGCCCAGGGCTGGGGGATGGGAGGGATAAAGGATCATGAAGTGAATGTTAATGGATATGGGTTTATTTTTGAGTTAATAAAAATATTCCAAAGTTAGATTGTGGTGATACCTGTACAGCTATGTGAATATACTAAACACCATTGAATTGTAAATTTCAAATGGTTAATTTAATTGTGTCAATTATAGAACAATGAGGATGATAAAAAGTTACATAAAAATGCAATGGAAATTAATTTGTGAACATATAGTGTTGTATTAAAATTATATCGGAATAGGGGCTCCTGGGTGGCTCAGTTAAGCATCTGCCTTCAGCTCAGGTTGTGATCCCAGGATGCTGGGATCGAGTCCCACGTAGGGCTCTCTGCTCAGTGGGGAGCCTCCTTCTCCCTCTCTCTCTGCCTGCCTCTTTGCCTACTTGTGATCTCTGTCTGTAAAATAAGTAAATAAAATCTTAAAAAAAAATGTACAGTCATGAGCTTGGCAGTTGTTTACCGATCCAATTTCTCTAAGTTTTAAAGGAATCTAAAATGAGATCACCAAGTTCTTCCACAATTTTCTGCCAGACATGATGGTAAGCAAAGTTAAAGATGGTCTCTTTCACAACTGACAGGAGATCCTGATCTACTTAGAAAAATCACTGATGTTATAAGAGCAATCTCCCTCAGGCCCAGTGATCTATTGCTGTAGAAGTGTAACCAATCATTCTCACAGCACATGTTTCTGGGAAGTACTTGATATGACTCATTTCTACTCCTGAGTCACATTTTTTTCCCAATAAGCTCAACCTCTGTTGCATCCAGTGTTAGAAGTATAGGGATAATGATACACAATAGTAGAAATGTATATGGTATCATGCCTCTTTTGATTTTGGAATTAAAAATGAGAAATGGAAGGTAGAGATAATGAATCTTCAAATATTCAAATATGGTGTGATAACAGTATTTAAAGGCAAGGAATGTGAACACAGATAAAAATAATTACATTAATAATTTGAAGTTTTAGGTGCCCACATGGGGCAGAAACTATATAAAATTGCATGTGACCCTCAAAACAACTGGGCAAAGCTATGAGTGAAGAAACATGAAGGTTAAGCATGATGCTTAAAATCTCTGCAGTTTATCAGCAAAACATAGACCCGAAATAAAATAAATCACCCCCAGCTCATATCACATATATGTAATATATATAGAATAGATATGTATGCATAGGATATACATGCATATAAGGCACATATCATATTGCTATAACTGTATATGGTCGAGTATCATAATAAGCAGTGATTAATGTTTCACATCAGTTTACGATTTTTGAAATTTATTCACCAAGGCTCAAAGATGGTAAGTGGCTTGGTACAATTTAACCAGGTAGTTAGATGAGAACCAAGCCCATACTCAAATTTAAGGCTTCTGCTGAAAAGGCATTTGAAAATATGTCAAGGGATTCCTGTAGTATATATAACTCCTTGCATCTGATGAATACTGAGATTTCTGTTCTAGGTCAAGGAGCTAGAATCCTTTGTTAAATTTCTTCTTTCCCATCTTGGTATGGTTTCATTCTAGGTGTTTGAATTGTGAATTGCATTAATAGACATCCACTTTGATTTTCTATCTCTTCCAATTTGCCCCTCTCTTATCCAGAAGCTGATCACTAAAGCAGAGTGTATATATTCAAGTGAACTGGGAAGTTGAATAATTATGTGTAGGAATTAGAACTCCAGTCTTTGGGGAGGTCGATAATAACCTAACCTGACCCACTAATTCTTTTTTTCAAAATATCCACCAAGCAATTCTGTTCAACTCTCTGCTTCACTTAAGTGATACAGATTTGAAACAAGCTACAACTGCCTACTTTATAAAAGTACTTCATCTGAACGACTGCTTCCAAAATCTAAAAGGAGCCACCTTTCAAAGAATGTCTACAGTGATGAACTCCACCAATTTAAAAGTAAGAGAGTACAGCAGTTTGTCAATGAGAAAGGAATAAGAAAAGGACGTCAAGGAACACTTAGGATTTATGAATTTTATATTCAGGGTTTTTACTGTTTTGGGTATGTTGGCTCGCTTCTTTCTTTCCTGTCCCCAAACTCCCAAGCCACATAATGATGCATTGTTCCCAGTTTGAAACACACAGTATGCTTATGGTCATTATAGTATTGCAGACGACATCATTTTAAATATTTTTCTAAAAAAAGAAGTTCTTTTGTGTTCTGTTACTTTGCCTGCTTTAATTTCACTCTTTTCCTTTTCCTCTTAATGGTTTTAATGGTTAAGTCTGTCAAGAGAAATGGAGTGCTAGTAAATATTGCCAATTTCAGTACCTTACCCACCTGGACACAATGGCCAGGGGCAGACATGTGACCCCAGTGAGGCCAGTTTAAAATTATTTTTTGAGACTATTCTAAAGGGAGCTGGGAGAAAAGTGCATCTGCTCTGCGAATCTAGAGAATTTTGGCTTTCCCTGCAAACTCTGCTCCTCCTACAGCCCTTCTAAGTGTTACATTCCAGCCTTCTCCTTTGTTCAAGGTCAAGGCTCCCTCATTTTTCCCTCTGCACTTTACTGTAGCACCAACTTCAGCAGTTTCCCCCTTTATTGGGTTATTTCCATCACTATGCAAACATACTTTCATTCTTCCCCCCAAAATCTCTTAGCCCACTTCACCCTTTGTCTAGTTCTCCCATGTCCTTGCTCATCTTTAGAGAAAACTGCTTTGAAAATGTTTGTGTTCATTGTTTCAGATCCTTCTTTTCTTATTCTCTCTTAAATTCACTCAAGTCTGTTTTCTTTGCCACTCTCCTCAGTGTCACCAGTGACAAGTCTGCAGACCATTAGACAATCCAGTTTTGTTCTACCTTCAAAAGAGGTCTCCAATGCAACAATTTCTCAAGCTTGCTAACCTGGCGCAAACCACCACCATCTCTCCACCAGTATGGCGGACACCAGCCCCATGGCCTCCCAGCTTCTATCTGCCCCAGCACTGTGGACAGGGTTTGGGCTCAACACTGCAGCAAAATGATCTTGTTAAGTAAAAACCATATCCTTCCTCTGCTCAAAACCCTCCAATAGCTTCCTGTCTTGCTCAGAGTAAAAGCTAAAATCCTGACGATGGCTTGCGAGGCATTACAGCCTCTGTGTCTCTCCTCAGCCCTCCCTCTCTCTGACCCCAGCCCTATCTGCTCACCCATCGGCTCCGGCGCTCCAGCCACACCAGCCTCCTGCTGGTCTGCCAACACACCTACCAAGCTTCTGGCCTGAGTTCTTTGCTCTCTGCCGGAACACTATTTCCACAAACAGCTTCAGAGCCAACTTTCTCATCGCCTTCAAGTCTTCACTCACATGCTGCCTTCCCAGTGAGACTTTCTGACTTGGTTTGCTAGAGCTGCCGTAGCAAAGTATCACAAAACGTATGGCTCAAACAGTAGGAATTGATTGTCTTGCTGTTCTGGAGGCTAGAAGTCCCAAATCAAAGTGTCAGCGGGGTTGGTTCCTTCTGAGGGCTGGGAAGGAAGATTTTTGTTTCAGGCCCCTCTCCTCAGCGTAGGGATGGCCATCTTCCTGTTCGTAGAGTGTTTCCTTGTATCTTCACATTGTATTCCCTGTATCTCTGTATCCACATTTCCCCTTTTAATAAATCCTATTAGATTAGGGTCCACCCTAACAACCTCATTTTTAACTTGATTACGTCTGTAAGGACTCTATATCAAAATAAAGTCACATTGGAAGTGCTGGGGTTAGGACTTTAATGTTTGCATTTGGGAGGAGATACAGTTCAACCACTAACACCTTCCCCGACGACCTGCTTCAAATTACAACCTCATTCACTCTTTGTCATCCTTTCTAAGGAGCCTATAACTTTCTAGTATACGATAAAAGTATGTCCTTCCCCCCAGGAAGATAGAACCACTATATTCTCAGATATAGAATAGTTCATAGCATATAGTAGGTACTCAGTAATTATTAATTAGATAACTTCCTGTCTGAATCTATTATGCCTTCTCCTTCCAGAAATGATTATCTTTGGAACAATAACGAAGTAGCTTTTCAGTTACCAGATCCAAAGGACAAAAACACCTGACTGGGCCGTCTAGCTCTTTCTATAGCTCTACCTACTTTGAAACCACTCAGAAAACACACAGGACTTGACTCTCCCCTAGGAACAAGCCAAACTCTACACTGCACTTATAACAACAATTGCCAGGAACTTGATAATTAATTCATTTTTCAAATGCCTTCAAAATGTAAAAGTAGGGGCGCCTGGGTGGCTCAGGGGGTTAAAGCCTCTGCCTTCCACTCAGGTCATGATCCCAGGGTCCTGGGATCGAGCCCTGCATCTGGCTCTCTGCTCAGCAGGGAGCCTGCTTCCTCCTCTCTCTCTCTCTGCCTGACTCTCCGCTTCCTTGTGATCTCTGTCTGTCAAATAAATAAATCAATAAATCTTAAAAAAGAAAATGTAAAAGTTTTTATTTTGCATTATTTTTGCAAAAGTATTTATTGTGCATTAACGTTAACTTACTGCTAAGTTTGACACTTTCAGCTTGTACTTATATCCTTAGAAAAAGAGATCCTATTCTTTTCTTCATCTCTTTCTGCACATAGTATGTTGTGTACACATGATTATTTATGGATAAAGCAGTGTCTCTTAGGACCAAGAGGACCAGTCAGAATTAACTTTCTTGAAATCAAATTCTGGCTCAGCTATACAATCATGGACAACTTTACTTAATTTCTCTGCACTAAGTTGAATAGTCTGTAAAATGACAGAGACTCCAGAAGGTCCTTTTCTCATTTGCATTTCTCTATTTCTGGATGGATATCATCAAGACTCTGTGAGAATTATGTGGATATGCCTGGTTTTAACTTACTTACTCAACAGAGAGAACGAGTGATTCAGTAATCCAAAAGAATAACATGAACATCACATAGTATAGCTTTAAAAATAGCAAGAACAAGTATTCATTGCTACAATAGACTAAACTCATTTGCAAATTCCCAACACCCTCAGCTCTGTCCTATTTTTACAAGAGACAGGGAATAAAGGGGAAGAAGTTTATTTACATAAAAGGAAGAATCAACTATTAACATACATGCCAAGTCATTGAAAATAATATTATGAGGCAAAGTAGAATCTCAGTAACTCTTTAAAGAATTGTTTTGTGGCCATTTGAATGATCTTTGTATTTAGAGACAGCAGCTATTATACTGATGCATAAACTATACATAGTTTTATAGAGTGCAGACTTACCTTGTTTGTCCAGAACCAATAATATTTTGCAATATGAACATGAAACTATCATCTGTTGATTTGTGGCTTAACATTCATTGAAAACCTTAAAGCACTGGATTTCAACTCTTTTTTGCCTTTGGCCTAAAATATTAACTCATTTGAAAGCTTGTATTTTTAAAGAAGAGGATGAAATTTATAGCTTGCATTTTCCTAACTTTAAAAAAGTTATTAATGCATAAGCAGTGGTACTTCTACACTCTTTATGTAAAGAAGAATGCAAACTTTTTTTATTTTGCTGTGGAAGAAATTTCCAGGATACATTATAAGCAAAAAAAAAAAAAAAAAAGTGTAGAAAGATCTTTGTAGTATTCAGTCTTTTACTAAAAAGGATACAAAAGAAACTCAAAATCCTGTTTATTTTCTATTATATTATTTTTATGTCATTTTTATTTTTAAACCATAGGACAATGCCTATACAGGAATTTTTTAAAAACTTGAATTATTTTTATCTTATTGGATAACAGCAACACAAAACATAAATACAATAGAAGGGGAGCATTTTTCTTCCTCTTTCCTCTCATGAAGCAGATTAAGATAGAAAGGGAGAATCCAAGTTTATCCCCATGAATTGTCCAATTATTGTCTACGTTTTTATGAGAATGAGAGAATAAAAAGAGCACTGCTATCTTCACCCGGCTACGGCGTGTTGTAGAAGGAACGTTTTCAGAAGAGTCTTTTTTGTATTCACTCAGAGTTAAAACTCCTTTCCATCCACTGCTGCTTTTGGAAGATTTAGCTGTAATGGAAGAACCACAGATGCTCTCAGATGCCCATGTCCACCAGGATTCCCAGAAACAAAGCTGCAGCCGCTGGTATCCTCGCTTGTTTGTGCTCATGCTGTTGGTGCTGCTGTGGTTTTTAGGAGGGGTGACGTTAATGCAGTGAAATAACTCATTTGGTGTGACACTCAGTGTTTTCATTTGCTGTGTAATCATACGTATAATGCCTATTTCTGATGGATCCTGAAACAAGCTCGTGAGGATGTCCACATTCTTGTCCAGCAGGAAGACATAGCAATGCCAGTCCCGTGCAGTGCACGTGAAAAACAGCAAGGTGGATATTAGTTAACTTTTTATGGTGATCTTTGATTAGTTTATTTTTCATATACCTCACTCTCATTTTGGTGAATTATCTACCCATAATACCTATGGCTAATACGTGTATCCCAAATAAAATACATAGGATCCATAATCCATGCATCAAAAGCTATCAAAGCTATTGTTACTGGTGTTTTTCAGTTCTTTATTCCATGACTTGTGGACTCTAGGCAGTCTTACAGATATTGGTAATGGGGTTCTAGCCTAAGAATTTCTGTGTAATCTCTTCCAAAATTTTTAGGACAAAGTATAAGTTGCAAGATAAGATAATTTGTTAAAATTTGTTGAATGGATTAAGTAGTCAGAAAAAAAATACTAAGAAGAATGGTTGGGAATTGTCTTCTCTGAAAATGAATGACATTTTGATATGAAAGAGTTCTCAAAGAATTACTGACCCAACAAGAGTTACGTTAAAAAGGACTGAAGTGCAGTTCATAATGGAGGTTCACTCCAGCTGACACACGAACCTAGTGCCTACTTTGAAATCTTTCAGTCACTACTTCTGTGCCAATTAAACAAAAATTTTAAAAGAATTTGATGAACCTTAATAAAATGGCCATTTCTCTAATTTTTGCATAAATTCCTCATGTCCACATACCTAGTCCTGTAGGGTAGTATTCTTTTTAAAATTAATTAATTGATTGATTAATTAATTAATTTTGAGAGAGAGAGTGAGTGCGATTGCATGAGCAGGGAGGGAGTGTCAGAGGGAGAGGAAAGAAAGAATCTCAATCAGGCTCCATGCTCACCTCAGTGCAGAGCCCCACGTGAGGCTCGATCTCATGACCATGAGATCATGACCTGAGCTGAAACCAAGAGTTGGACACCTAACCAACTAAGCCATCCAGATGCCCCAGAGTTGTATTCTTAGATTTGGAGAAGAGGAATGAAGAGAGGGAATAAGAATATGTATTATGTTATTTATGACAGTTAACGGCCTTTTGAGTATCAACTATGTAGTCCTACATATAAATTCTAAATGCTTCAGCAAATGTGTACTTACAGTTATTTCAAACAATGTTCAAATAACCATTTGCTTCATGCAGTAGGAACAAATTTCACACTGACCTTGCGTCACTGCAGTACTCTAACAAGTCTTCTGAATCATCAAAGATGCAATTATGGTTAATTTAATTTTAGTGCTAAGAATATGTTAATATGAATAATTTGAAATTATTGCACAAGACTAATAAGCTCTCTATATAGTTGCTTATATTAACCAGAATATTAAATTCATAGATTTTCACATGGGTCACATGTGTAGAATTTGCTGTCCTTGTAAAATTTGAAAATAAATGATAACAATAAACAATGTTGATAATGCTTTAGAGATGTTCTTTAGAAGCACAGGTTTCAACTCTTTCAGAATCCCTTTTTTAACTTGCTCATATTTAAATAAATGCTTCTCCCTTGACTGCCCATGGCCCCTCCTACTGCATATTACATGACAATTAGCTGTTTACATATTCATCTCTTCTCAGAGATGTTCAGTATCTAGAGGACAAGGACTGTCTTATTCATGCATGGTATGTGAATATATGGTGAATTGTGGGGGGTGGCAAACAATGTTTTTATTTTTTATTGATATATAATTGACATGTAATATTATTTTAGTTTCAGGTGTACACCATAAAGATTAATATGTGTATATATTGCAAAACAATCATCACAATAAGCCTAGTTAAAATCCATCACTACACATGTTATAACTCTTCCTATGATGAGAATTTTTGAGATCTATTTCCTGCAACTTTCAGAAACACAATACAGTATTATTAATGACGGTTACCATCCTGTGCAACTTTGAGTTTCACTGAGTGATACGGCTGTTGCTCGCTTCTGTGTCAGAGATGCCCAGACCTCTACTCAACAAAACTGTATTGAACTCCTGTGGTATGATTGTCAGCATATTAGGACAAGAGCAGGAAAATGACATGAACGAAAATCCAGAGATGCTTGTGGTTAATCTCTAGTCTGTGTCATCTGGTGAAAGACTCTATGTACTTGTGTACATAGACAATTACAATAAAGAAGATCAGTGCTGTCAGGGTAAATGGGGATACAGAGAAAGAAGGGACCGAGATGAGGAGGTGACACTTGAGTGGAGTCCTAAGAAGTGAACCGAGGTTTGTTCACACAGTGAGGAGAGAGCACATGCAAGGCGAGGATCCCGGAGAGGCCCTCAGTGGGGTAGACTAGGGGAAATTCAGCAGGGGTGGATGGCAGAGGTGGTGGGTGGCACTGATGGGAGCTGACATTGGCAAGGAGGACTGAGGAGATGTGGAGTTTGGGTGCTTCTGGGTCCCGTGGATGGCAAGATGCAGATGGAAAAGCAGGAGAGAGAAATGAATGGTGTGTTGAGTTGACTGGAAGGAGAGGAGAGATGCAGGCAGAAAAACACACTTTGAAGTTACTTATAAAACACCAGTTCTGCAGCACGAGGCAGTTTGCTAGGCTCTTAGTATGATGCTATTTAATCCTTGCAACAGCTCCGTGGGTTAGGCACCATTGTCATTTATAGATGAGAAAGGCTTACTGGTGTTAAGTCACTCGCCCAAACATAAGACAGGCAGATGACACTGTCGGGATTCAAACCCAGATGCATCCAACTCCAAAGTACATGCATAGAAGCACTAAAATCTCTGCCTTATACCTAATTCTAAAAATGGATGTTCCTGGGAATAACAGAGAAGATAAAAAGAACAAAATGATCAGAGGGGATTAAAAAAAAATGAAAATGAAACGAGGTATTTGTACCTTGGCCATTCTCATTACGCATCTTGCATTCCCTCCAGAAGCACACTGGGAACTCGGGCCATGGAGCCTGGGGACTCTGATCCCCAGCGTCTGATAATAATTGCGATAAGTACATGATGTTGAGGCGATTACCATTACACCTCTTCTGCCAATGCAGTTTTTAAATGAAGACACCCCGTAGAAGCCTTTCATAAACTGTGCAGGTTGAATTTTGCCAGAGCCCTAAAACCACCAGAGGGGAAAACAAAACACTACAACAGTAGCACAACGGCTTATGCAAATGGATTTAGGTAACCTGGAATATGTAATTTTTGGGCAAATTGCCTGATATCCTTGCTCTTTTATGTGCTCTATTGTTTGAGTATCCATATTATTAGTTTGCTCTCCTCTGGCCTGTGAAATTGATCTTATGAATTTTCTTTTCAATCCATTTCAGGAGGTGTTCTAATTTACATTTAAAATATCTGGGCAGTGAAGGGATGGCCCTGAGAGACTCTATTACACTGATGGGGGGGGGGGGTGTGTGCAGGGTGTGTTGGGTAATCGCTCGGGGAGGGGGCTAGAGAGGGGGCCCAGAAGAGATGGAGCCCTCGCAACCAAGATGTACTTAGCCATGTTTTCCTTCACCTGGCTTGCCACCTCAATCCTTAAAAAAGCAAGGCGTCAAGTAAATGTTAAGTGCGGGGATTTATTTATTTATTTGATTTCTGGCAGCCGAAAACCACGATTGGATTAAGTGAGTAGTCCTGAGCAACAGAGCTACTTCCATCTATCATTGAGCAGGGCTGATGTGGTGGCTGGGAGTCTCAATCCACATTTAATTAAACTCCTTTGCTTTTTCAGATGAGAAGCTCAGGAACACACACACACACGCACACAGAAACTGTTTGCCTTTTGTACAGTGCTTCTGTCGTTGCCAGAACTCAACTGATTTCATTGCATCCTGACTGATCTATCTCAACAGGAAAAATCTAATTTGTTCCATTTTTCCCTGTGCCCTCTGACTTATTTTATTTGAGAAGAATCTGTGGAATTTGAGTTGTTTGAATACTTTTGGAGGCTCAGTACTCAGGTTTATATTAGAACCTTGCCAAATTCTAGCAATAATAAATGATGTGAGCAAATAAAATTCTGACCAAATTCAAAGGCCCGGAACATTTGGTTTTATAGAGGATATTTGCAAAATACACAGAAGTTAATGTCAATGTTAGTGTCTTTCATGAAGCTCTGAAACATCCAGTAGTTTAAAGAGTGGCAGAATGTAAGAAAGATTTCAATAAGTCAGTTATGTGCCCCCCATGCCCCCATGTACAATTATACATGCATACCTAAAAATTAAAAACTTAAAACATTCACTAAAATTTGAGAAACAAGAAAATTTAGTATAATATCATCTGAATTACTGCCACATACCTGACAATGAAAAAATTGAGTTACCACAATTTTATGATCCTCATGAGAAAGAATGCTAACGAATAAACATTTTACGTTAGTCTACAAGGCTGTCTTGAATACTGTTTTTGTTGGTAGTAATGTGAAAAGTACATGGTTTGCAAGATGAGAACTGATGTAGTCATCCAAATCCTTCCTTTGTGTTCGTTTCAGCCCAGGGCCCATTCCAATTATATCATAGATCTAATTAACTAATCAGGTTAAAAACAGAACAAAACAAAACAAAACCAAAACAACCAAACGGTTTTTGTTCAAGTTGGCCCAGTAATTAAGAGAAATTTTGATTGAATGCCTGAATGGTGAAATGGACATATCATATCATCTGAGTTCAACATGTATTTGCAAAACTTTCTCAACTGCATTAATTATGCAAGTATTTTATCCAGTGTTAAGAAACACGAAAACCTGCTCAGCATCTCTGAAACAAACCAGTTGCCAGATTTGGACTGGGAGAGCAAAGTAGCCAGGCCAGTACTTGAGGGATCATACGAAGGCATTGCTTTTGGAACAAGGTCCAATCATACTAAGTTCTTAAACACAGAATGGAAATTAAGATACTGTTTAGTCCTGCTTTGTATTTTGGCACTGCATACGGATGACCTGGCTTGGTACCAGGCTGTCGGGTCCCAGCAGGAACTATTTAGCCTATTTAAACAGGATATTGCTGGAGATTTTAATAAGGAATCTCTTTACAGAGGTGCAGATAAGGCTGTGGGGACCCAAGAGAGATGTCGAAGCACCCTCACAGCGAGAGAAAGCCATCACCACTGGCTCAAAGGAGCAGCGGTGGGGGATGTAAGCAAGCTGCAGGGGAGGGAGGCTGAGCTACCGCCTTTGGTACGGGAGCACAGCCATGGCCTCCTCCCAGCAAGAAAGGCATGGTGGAATAAATACCCGAACCTCATCACTCCTTTATCCTCTGCTAGTCTGCACTACATTCCCATTGGCTGAGCCTAATGAGAAGGCGGAGAGGAAGAGAGACCAGCTAAAGACAGCTTCCTGAGGTACAAGGCCTGTGGAGAAGGATTGGCGGTGGGGGCGGACTGAGTCTGGATGGACAAACGGAAAACAGTCGCATAGCAGATCAGCCGAAGGGTAATGACCAGTGTTGTGCTGAGTCAAATATCTGTGATAATGATTCCAGCTTTATTTCAAGGTTTTATATCTTGTTCATCCTGTATTTTTGTACTTGTTTTGATTTTTTTTTTTTTTTAATCAAAAATGATCCTCTTATAGGGGCGCCTGGGTGACTCAGTTGGTTAAGCAGCTGCCTTCGGGTCAGGTCCTGATCCCAGGGTTCTGGGATCAAGCCCCACGTCGGGATCCCTGCTCAGCAGGGAGCCTACCTCTCCCTCTGCCTCTGGCTGTCTCTCTCTCTCTCTCTCTCTCTTTCTGTGTCAAATGAATAAATCTAAAAATCTTAAAAAATATTAATCCTCTTATAGTAATTTACCCTGAGTACTGAGTTTTCTGGTTGACTCCTCAAATTTTGCACCCTAGCTATTGTCTTTGGTGATCCCCAGGTGGTGGGGATCAACATTCTGCATTTTGCTTTTTGGTGATTACCTAGAAGTGTTAATGTGGGCTTTGTTAATTGTGTGATGGGTTGTTTTAAAACTTAAGTTCTGAAAAAATGTGAGCAGGGCTGATACATTTTATGACATAAACTCCGAGGAGTTCCCTTGTTTTGAAATAAGCAAGACTAGGTCTACCAATAAACTTTCTTTGAAAGAAAGCTGGGACACCTGGGTGGCTCAGTTGGTTGAGTGGCTGCCTTCGGCTCAGGTCATGGTCCCAGCATCCTGGGATCGAGTCCCACATCAGGCAAGTTGCTTGGCTGGGAGTCTGCTTCTCCCTCTGCCTCTGCCTATCTCTCTGTCTGCCTGTGCTCACTCTCTCTGACAAATAAATAAATAAAATTTAAAAAGAAAGAAAGAAAGAAAGCTGCTTGTATGACCTGATTTCTTTTTTTCCTAAGATTGTATTTATTTATTTGAGAGAGAGAGAGTGGTAGCAAGAGAGAGTATGAGCAGGGGGAGGGGCAGAGGGAGAGGGAGAAGCACCTGCTAGGTGGGCGGCCCATTGTTTTGGGCACAGGGCATGATCCTAGGATGCCCCAACTATGGTCTGATTTCTACAGACAAGCTGTACTTGAATGAAAGCTGCTGTAATTAAGTTACCAGTTAACAGTCTGTTCTGTGGCTTACCCAGTACATTTATTTAAATTTGAGACTAATGTCTGTCTGCCCACCACCTACACTGTAAGATTCATGAAGGGAAGGCTAGGGGTTTTGCATTTTGTTTTTGCTTTCCCTCACTACGGTAGCCCTCAAAATTTGCAGATATTAGGCAAGCATTAAATATGGGCTCAATAAAGTAAATGAGTTAGTCAGCCATCACACGATATAAGAACGACGGATTTTAGACACATCTTCTGCTACCAAGCTTTCAGGAAAACAGGACAACAACCTCATTGCATCATCCAGAGTATTCTGCTTTCATGATATGGTTTTTGACGATTTAGAATCAGAAAATTCCACTTTAGGAAAAAAAAAAATGGCCACTTACTGCAAGTGGCCAAAACACGTGCTGAGGTTAAACATGTATCCAGAGCATTTAATTTCCCTTGCTAGTGGCCCAGATTGCTCCCAATCTCCATTTGTCTGTGCCCACCATGTACCAGAAAATCAAAAGAAGGAGCTGTGTAAGAAATCACTTTATGAGGGGCACCTGGGTGGCTCAGTGGGTTAAGCCTCTGCCTTTGGCCCAGGTCATGGTCTCAGGGTCCTGAGATCAAGCCCCACATCAGGCTCTCTGCTCGGTGGGGAGCCTGGCTCTCTCTGTGCCTGCTGCTCTGCCTACTTGTGATCTCTCTCTCTCTGTCAAATAAATCTTAAAAATAAATAAATAAATCATTTTATGAGTACCAATGAAGATCCTGAAATAAGTGGCTAAATCAAAGAAGGAGTTCTTGACGCCGTCATTAGAATGGGACAACTTAAAATTTGATTACTTTAAAATTCCTAAATATGGGGCGCTTGGGTGGCTCAGTGGGTTAAAGCCTCTGCCTTCGGCTCGGGTCATGATCCCAGGGTCCTGGGATTGAGCCCGGCATCGGGGTCTCTGCTCAGCGGGGAGCCTGCTTCCTCCTCTCTCTCTCTGCCTGCCTCTCTGCCTACTTGTGATCTCTGTCTGTCAAATAAATAAATTAAAAATAATAATAAATAAATAAAAATAAAATTCCTAAATATCAAAATCACTGACGTTTTGAATGTTAAAATACTTTCATTATTTAGAACATCATGTGCTCTTTGTCACTTTTTGGTAGCAAGTTCACAATGAATATGGCATGACTCTACATAAGCTTAACTTTGGGAGCTAGAAGTTTCTATGTCAGATGGTACTATTTGAGTGTATCCTAAGGAAATACCTCTGTGGTATTGCCGTGGTGAGCAACACTTGCCTAATGATCTAATTAGCTTGCATTAGAATTTCCCAAAAGTGTTCTTTGAGGCGTTAATAGGTGGTATGTGGTCCATATGTGTGTTATTGTGTGTGTGTTGGGGGGGAGGGTGGTTATGTTGTCAAATGCTTTTGCTAAGTGCTGTGTTAAACAGATTCTTTACTGTATGTCTCCTCAGGGCCTAATATGCTGATGTGAATTTCTAATCTCCAAGAGGGATATGCCACAGTGGCTAGTATATTTGATTACAATGCCCTTTTCTCCGTAGCATTTCTCAGAGAAATACTGGTGTATCCAGAAGTAATACTTTCAGTCCTGTATTAATTTCCTCTTGCAATTGTCACAACATGAGTGGTTTAAAACAACACAAATAATAGTACAATCATTTTGGTGGCCATAATACTGAAACGAACTTTACCTGACCACCATCAAGGGGGGTGGGGGGCAGGGCTGCTTCCTGGAGTCTTCAGGGGACAATCCCTCTCTTTGCCACTTCTGGACTCCAGGGGCTGGCCTCATGCAACTTCTGTTTCTGTTGCCACTTCTCCCTTTTATCTGCAAAATCGGCAAAGACCATCCTGGTATCACATTTAAATATGTCTCATTACTTTATAATAATTTAATTCAAAGTATGTACTGAGCATCTACTCTGTGTGTTACTTTCACCACTACTATGTGATGTGCTCGTTTGATTCAACACAGTCTCAGCCCTCAAATCATTAATCATTTAATTATAGATGAACACATACTTCCCAGATATCCACATCTCAAGGAAGAATATAAACAGCCTATAAATAAATAAAATCTTTTTTAAAAAAAAAGAATATAAACAGCCTAAAACTAGTCACCAAAGTGCTTGAAGATTCAGAGAGCAGATCAAATACTGAGTTGGGGAATTATAATGGGGCTCACAGAGTAGGTGGGGTAACATCTTAAATACATAGGCTGTGACCAGTTAAAATGTGAAGAAGAGGCTAGCAGGGGATTAAAAAAATCAGAGCAAAATGAACATCGCAGAGACTGCCACATAGAGCCTGAAAATATTTTGGTGAAATGCGTAAATTCAGTGTTTGAAAGTGCAGCTCACAGCCAAGTTGGGCTGTAATGTACGAGATGTGGAAAAGTTTGGAAAAGCAGGTTGAAGACAGATGGTGTATTTTCTTAATGTTTTGAATGAGGTGATTTTTCTTAACTTGGTAGGTAATTAATTTGGTCATTTATCATTGTTTTTCAACATGTAATTAGAAGTACCTAATCCACGTCTGACACTCTCTAGGTGCAGGAGGAAATGTAGCCACGTCATCACTGAGGAAGTGGTAATATCACGTGGAGTTTTAAAAACAGGAAGTGCTGGCCATGGAATAGAATGAATGGGGTACTACGTTGGTTTGCTAGGGCTGCCGTAAAAGAGAACCATAAATTAAGTGGCTTTAATGACGGAAGTTTACTGTCATTGTTCTGGAGGCTAGAAGTTGAAATCAGGACACTCTCGCTGAAAGTACTAGGGAAGAATCAGTTTCAGGTTTTCTCCTGGCTGCTCATAGCTCCTTGAGTCTTCCTGTAACGTTCTGTTTGCCTGCCTCCGATTCTATGTCCAAATTTTCCCTCTCTATAAGGACAAAATCATATGTAATCAACACTCATCCCGATGGCCTCATCTTAACTTAATCAGTCTTAAATGCTCTATTTCCAAATAGGGTCACCTTCCCAGGTTAGAACTTCAGCACCTTTTGCAAGGGTGGGGTGGGGGGGAGTTCACCCCATAACAGACTGGAAGTGGGTAAACGAGGAAGGGAAATCCAGAGCTGTTCCATGTGTTAGCAGAACGGGAGAATTTGCAGTACCCCCTTAAGACGTAAGTGGAGCCTACGTTAGGGTCCTAGCAGTGCAATGGGAAGAAGCACTGGGTGGAGCCTGCAGGCCCCAGAATTATTTCTAATGAATCTATTTTTAAAAACTTCCAAGTAAGCAACATAATCTCTTATTTAAAGTTCATCTGCTAAAATGTAGCAGAACTATAAATGTGCTGAAAACTGCAACTCCCATCCATTTCTCATCATGATTCTCTTTCTACTATTGACCGGAAATAATCAGCACTACCTACACAGCATAGATATTTTTATTTGTATTAAATTGAATATGATTTCTTTTCTGAAATGATAAAACATTGCATTTGAAAGTGATTTTTTTTCCCTTTATCCTACAGACTACATTTCTGACTTTATGTTTTGGCAAGTTGAAGATTTTAACATTGTTTTAAATTTGAATCAAAAGCACATACTTTTTTTTTTTAATGTAAGCAAATTGCAATCACCTGGTGGTAAATGTTGTCAAGAATCCTGCAGTCCTTGAGTGTTTTTCAAGAAACTTGTCATGCATAAAATCCTTGATGTATGAATGCTTGCAGTCCTGCCTCTCTTAATGAACGTTCTGAGAAGACTTCAAAAAGACGAATTAAAATCAGTTGTCCCTAACATGAATATCTAGGGAATATCAAGAGCTTTAAAATAAATTCATTTAAGGATGAATATAGGCCAAAATATTTTTATTTTCATTCTTAGAACTGATAGATTGTCAACATTCATTAATGTGGGTATAAATCACATTATATGACAAAAATCATCAATGGATAATAAAAATTAAAGGTAGATGTCACATATATTATGATGAGCAATTGTTCTACTCCTGCATATTAAAATTACACATGAATACCCTGCAACCCGTTCTTGGTCACAGAATGTTCACAATTTCTCCTGAGAAATGTGTAACTACTTGCCCTCTCTCTTCACATCCCCTCCGCCAACTTCTGGCTCAAATCTCTTCTTTGCTTCTGAAATTGCCCAAGGTCACCTCCTAGGCGGCCAGCCAGTCTAAAAGAATCAAAGTAGCTGTTTTACAGGGTTTTGCTCATTGTTATTTTAGCAAACTCTTTCCATGTTCCGTGTTTCCCTCTGACGCACATCTCGGAAGAATGAAATTTGCTCACAGTTGTGCGTTTGTATTCTCAGAAATCACTGTTGCTGCATAATTGCTTTATATTCAGAATGATCTAGCAAGAATCTTCTCTTTCTTACAATTAGGAGTGGTAGAATATAGTTTGTCATTCCACTGCCAGGAACAAAACTCCAGTCTCTCAAGATTCTGAGCTGGCATGTCATGAATTCTTACAGCAAACGAAAAGAGATTTAAGGAGGTTTAGAAACAAAGGTGTAGGGACTTAGTTAGTGTTCCATTATTTCTTGCCAAATCAAATTTTGCCGAGTTATAAATAGTTCAATTAGAAATAGGTTCCATTGTCCTTGAAATGCATACAGATTTGTAATCCAAAGGAATGTTGTTTTGTGCCCTTTCTCTTCTCAACGTCCATCTCTCTCCCTCCCTCCCCCCTTCTCTCTCTTTGTCTCTCCCCTCATCCCTCTCCCATATACAAAGTTGGTCGGAACTAAAAAACAATTTGCCTACTTCCAAATTTTGTCTGTGTCTAAACCTTGGCCTACCACTGTTAATAACTCCCAGCCTTTTTGAAAAGGTGATAACAAGGCAGTCTTGACATTTAGTGCAAATTCATCCCTACTGCTGGGAAAACCACTAAAGCTGGGCCTGCTAATGGTGCATCAATAATCTTTGTGTCATAGGTGAAGACTAGTAAAATTAGCACTTAATGTAGGCCATTCTTCCTGGCCTTCCTAAGTAAATTTATGGAAGGAAGTGGATTAGTCTTTCTCTACTCTTAGCTCTGCTACCTTTAATGTATACTTTCTTCCTTGAAGACATCATTCATTTTCATGGATTTCATATCAAGCTCTTGGAGGCTGACTTGGTGCTCTCGTAAGCTGGACTACAATGCCTGTTACCTGACTCCAGTCTGATTTTCTGGCCTCATCTGCTTCTTCTCCCTTTCTCGTCATTCACTCCTGCCTCCTTTGGTTTTGGCATGGTGGAATTTCTCTGTTCCCCACACGGATGCCCTTTTACGTTGCTGTCCTTATTTTTCTAATGATCTTCTTTAATTTCTCTATCAAAAAACATACTCAGCTAGGTAGTTTTCTCCCTTGTGGAGTCTTCACTTGAAATCCTCTTTTCCAAAGGCATAGTAAATTCCGCCCCCCCCCCCCCGCCTTTTTTTAAACTCCCAAAGCACTTAATTCGATTCTAATATTTAGGATATATATATTTTTTTAAGTCTAATTTTTTTTCTAAGATTTTATTGATTTATTTGACAGACAGAGAACACAAGTAGGCAGAGAGGCAGGCAGAGAGAGAGAGAGGAGGAAGCAGGGTCCCCACTGAGCAGAGAGCCCGATGCTGGGCTCAATGAGGGGCTCGATCCCAGGACCCCGGGATCATGACCTGAGCCGAAGGCAGAGGCTTTAACGCACTGAGCCACCCAGGCGCCCCTTTAGCATATATTCTTAAAACTATGTACGAATTGGGGTGCCCGGGTGGCTCAGTCAGTTATCAACTCTTGATTTCAGCTCAGGTCAGGATCTCAGGGTCATGCTCTTTAAAATAAATAAATAAATAAATAAAATCTTTAAAAAACCCCAAAAAACTCTGTAAGAATTCATACAGAGAAATGCTCAGTAAATATTTTCCCCAGTTTTACTGGGATATAATTAACATAAATCATTGTGTAAGTTTAACATGTATAGTGTGTTGATTTCATATTTTACAAAATTACCACCATAGTCTTAGCTAACATCTCTACCACATCCCATTAACTACACTGTTCTCTCTGTAGTGAGAACATTTAAGACTTACTCTCTTAGCAAGTTCCAAGTATATAATACAATATGATTAACTATGATCACCACGCTGCACATGAGGTCCCCAGAACATCTTCATCTTATAACTGGAAGTTTGTACTCTTTCACCAGCATCTCTCATCCCCCCAACTCCCTAGCCCCTAGTAAATGGCAGATCTCCTTTCTCATAGCCAAACAGCATTCTATTGTATATGAATACCATGTCTTCTTTATCCATTCATCCATCAATGGACACTTAGGTTGCTTCCATATTTTGGTTATCATAATAATGCTGCAGTGGAAGTGCAGATATCTCTTTGAGATCCTATTTGCATTTCCTTATAGAACTCAACAGCAAAACAAACAAAAAATCTGATTAAAAATGGGCAGGATACTTGAATGCACATTTTTTCCAAGGAAGACATACAAATGGTCAACAGGTACATGAAAACGTTCTGGATATCACTTATCATCAGGGAAATATGCATCATAACCACAATGGGATATCATTACCCTCTTTAGAATGACTTTCATCAAAAAGACAAAGAATAATAAGTGGCGAGGAGGTAGAGAAAAGGGAGACCTCATGCATTGTTGGTACAAATGTAAAGTGGTACCGCTACTATAGAAAACAGTATGGTGTTTCTTCAAAAAATTAAAAGTAGAACTACCCTATGATTCAGCAATTCCACTTCCGGACATTTATCCAAAGGCCATATTTCTTTAATTAATGAATTATTTATCTTTTATTCTCAGCACTTCCTTCACCATATTGCTAAGGCATCACTCGCCCCCCCTCACCCCACACATGGAAGCTGGACATTTCTCTAGTGTGGCCTTGCTCACACTTCAGCACAACTACTCATCTATATCTTTCTCCTCTGATCTCGACTACATTGCAAACTCCATGAGGTCCTAGTCTGTGCTATATTCTCAGAGTCTAACACTGTGCCTGACACGCAACAGTCACCAGTGAGTACTGAATGCATGAGTCAATAAAGTCAAAGGGCAGCTTTACTTCTCATTTGTGTCATTCGGTTTAACTTGTGTATATAGCCAATTTCCTACTTTGCTCTTTTTTCTTTTTTCCTGTTTGCAAATATTGTCTCTCCACTGAGCTGTTAACTCATGGAGGTCTTACAGCTCATGTCTCCCTAACACAGAAGAATGGACTGCTACAGTGATGGGGGCTCTTAGTGACAGGATTCTTTTCTTTGCAGGAATTACCTCTAAAACAATTGCACTGGAGCTTCCGTAAAACATAGTTACATGTTCAGCCAAATGAAATTGTATTATGGGGAATATATGAAAACCCAGTGGAGGTGGTAAGGCTCTTTCAGAAGGGATCTCAATGGAGATTTTCATAGCACATTAACAATAAGCTCATCATCAATTAATCTGATTGGTATTAGATTCAGTTCATAGTCTAAGTTTTCCAGAAGTTTTCATGTAAAACTACAAATTGGGGGAATTTTTATTATGACTCTCATCCAAAACACTGAATATTGGATTGGATAAAGAACCTGAATCTATTATCTATAAAGCCATGATAAAGTTTCTCCATTTTACTGTAGAAAATATGCAAAAAGTTCAAATCACAAAATATTTTGTCTCAACTATCTAGTGTTAATGAGAGAACGAAAGATTTTTTTTTTCTTTGAAGTACATTTACAGTTGACTTCAAAATACCACTTTTCTCAGCTAGGCAGATAAAACTAGATTTATAATTACCTTTTAAAAAAGATGTTCTAATTAATGGCAATTTAAGTGATATGAGCATTCAATTATATTGCTTGATTGTCATAGATATTTAATCCTTTTATCCAGGAGCATCCTATATCATGTTTTCTGCTTGCCTTTGTTTTCTGAGGGAATAATGATGAAAATAATCCCTAGAGAATAAAGGATCAGAAGCCATAAATTACCTGAAAGATTTAGGGATTTATGCCATTTGAAATCTAAGCTTAAATGAGGTTTTTGTATGAGGAAAGCAGGTCTAGAAGCTATTCCAGTTAAGTGGAGTTGGTCTCAAAATGCTGAAAAGCTGTGGAATGTAACATTTTTGTTTGTTCGTTTCAGGTCTCTATACCCAGAATAATTTCCGGCACAATCAAGGTCAAGCTCAAGAGAGCAAAAAATGCAATCAGTTCTAGATTCTTCATGAAATTATCAAGTTATAGTTCCAGAACTGCACAACTTAAACTTATTCTCTGCCTAGGTGACATATAGATTGTCCAGGTTCTATGTTTTTACTATAGTTTTAATGTTTTATTTCTGGAGAAGAAAACAAGGCTGTTGGCCAACTGTATTAAATTTTATTTTATTTTAATTTTTTAAAGATTTTATTTATTTATTTGACAGAGAGAGCTTGAGCATGAGTAGCAGTAATGGCAGGGAGAGGGAGAGGGAGAAGCAGGCTCCCTGCTGAGCAGGGAGCCCAATGTGGGCTTGATCCCAGGACCCTGAGATCATGATCTGAGCCAAAGGCAGCCACCTAACCAACTGAGCCATCCATGTGCCCCTGCTATATTAAATTTTAAAACAGCACCTTAATTAACACAAATGTATTACCTGTGGCTTATTATGTGGTGTGATAGATGGACAGAACATGATCTTTACCATCACAGGGAGATCTACTATGTGATAATTCACCACTCTAAACTTTCTTCATTATAAAGAAGATATCAATGCATTCCTCATACAATCGTTGTGATGATTAAACAAGACAACATATTTAAAGGGTTTAGAATAAATGCTTAGCATATTTAGGACATTTTATAAAACAGTTATGCTTTTATGTGCTGAAAAGTCCCATTGCAGCAAAGTCACTGCAAGAGTGCTTAGTCAAGTAATATGACTGACTTAATATCTTATGGATTAAACAAGTAAGGGATTTATAGTTCTCATTGAGAAGTCTGGAGTTGATTCAGGACAGCATCAGCTTCTCCTGAATGTTATCAAGGACCTGGATTCCTTCTATCATGCTGTTCTTAATCATCGGTTTCATCTTCAAGTTCACAAGATGGCTCCTGTACTCCCAGTGTCACATCTGAATTCCAGACACAAAAACGGCAAAGAGGTAAAGATCTAAAAACCTTCTCCACATGGGGATTTTGTTCTTTTTTATTTGTAAAAGTAGTCACTTCCTAGAAAACTTTCAATTATAATTAAAAAAAATTCTCAGCACTCTTAATGATTTTTTAGAAATTACAAATAAGAAAAATAGCTTTCAGAAATATGTATTCTGTTAGTTGTTTTTATCACAATTTAGTATAATGAGATCATTTTTTGTCTTCTTCGCAAGTGTGAGAAAGTCTTCAGGGCTCATTCCCATGGTTGATGGTTGAAGCTTTGGTCATTGGATGAGAGTACATCTTTACTTGTCCCCCTTCTAAAACAGCAGAATTCAGAACAAATTCCTCATCTCCATCATCACAGAAGAATGCCAAGGATGTGGCACAGCCTTGGCCAGCTTTTAGTTTTTTCTAGCATGGCTGTTTCATCAGCAAACAGAAGATTCACTCCCAACACCTAACTGCTTGGCAAGATTATTTGAATTAATTAGTCTATCATGAAGAAGTGTCACCAGTATACTTGTATACTGTATACAAATATACAAAACATACTTTGTCTTCTTGTCTTCAAGAAATAAGTTCTTTGTGTTCCTTTCAAATGTTGGATAAGAGGCATCATTTCTTCAACTGTAAATACTTAAGTGAGCTCCACAAGCTCTGTGTAATGGCCGCTGCTTGAGTGCCACCCACCCCTCGGCACCTGCCATTCGGCTGTCCTGGCCAGCGGAGAGGGAATGCCCAATTATATTTTACCAATGACAAAAAATATTCCACATGGTGATTCAACACAAAGAGGACTGAGAGCTTTTAGGTCTTAACTAGTATTATACCCATGCCTCTCTGTTGTGTTTATTTCTGTGTAGATATATTAAAATAATAATAAAGGAAGAAAGGGAATTAGATAGTCAACCAACAGTGTAAGCCACACTCATATTCAAACTATGTATTTTGCAGCTTATATGAAGACATGTCTAAGTATGATCTCAAAAGACAAGTATAGCTAAAATATTTTCAACCAATTATGCCTTTCATGAAGGTATATATAAAATAGTCCAGCTTAGCGGGGTTAGAGTCCTGAGTTTTGGCCTTGGATCTGTCACTAGTTTACTGCTTAGTTTTGTGCACACTACCTAATTATTCTGCATAGCCTTTCCTCTTCCATCAGTTGTGGAGGTTGAAAGAGATGATGTCAAACATCACCCTCAGGTCTTAAATTCTGTGGTTTTATGATTGTAACATTTATCTCTTCTTCTTTAACTTCAAAGAGTTATAATACCAAAAGTTTAATAATTTCTTGGAAAAATTGATCTCTGATTAAGACAATTATCCAAAAGTTGTTTACTGCTCTTAGCACTATGCTAGGCTGACTATAAGACACAAAACAAAACAACAAAACAAGCAAAACAGAACAAAACCCCAAACAAAAAAACAAACAAACAAAAAAACCCCTCAAACAACAGCACAAAAAATAATAATAATAAAAAAATAAGACTGAAAACAAGTTAAATACATGCTCGCTATTATCCACTTATGAAACTAAGATGCATGATATGGCTATAATTCGCTGTGTGTGCAGAAGATCTGAGAAGAGATAGATCAGTAGGAAAAGGCTATATCACCATGACTGAAATGGAATTGGAACTCATCTCAGCAGCATTTGAAATAAAATCCAAAGTGGAATGTAAGGATTTGGCTAGGTACAGAAGCTCTGAAGGAATATCTCAAATGAAGGGTTACAACATTAACAGAGACTAGACCGGAAGTTTACTGTTTTGGGGGAAAATCCCAAGGAAAAAACCTGTCCCAGTTGAATAAGCAAGCATATATTGGTGACTAATAGACCATAGGTTGACCAAAGAATTTACACACCTTCTTCCTGTAGTTCTTATTCTTGGGGCACTTGGGTGGCTCAGCCAGTTAAGCCCTGGACTCTTGATTTCAGCTCAGGCCCTGATCTCAGGGAGGTGACATTGAGCCCCGCATAGGGGTCTGCACTCAGCGTGAGTCTGCTTAGGATTCTCTCCCTCTCCTTCTGCCCCACCCTACCTCTCATGCATGTTCCCGCTCCCTCTAAAAAAAAAATTAAATAAATAACAAATCTTATTCTTCTGCAAATATCTAGCTAAAACCAGGGTGCTGCTTCTCCTTCAAGTCTCTTTACTACTTGCACACACACATCACACATATTTAGATCCAGAGCCACCTGGACCCAGATTCCTGTGACCCAGAAAGTACAATACATCAGTTCATTACTGTGCCATGTACCAGATTCAGAACTCACACTATGTACATTTTGCTAATACTATATCTTGACGTAGCTGACTCCTGGATCTTGGATCCTAAGCTAGGGGGAAAAAAGTCTTCCTATACTCTTTTGTTGGATCTTTAATTATGAACTAATCAATCATAAATTGCAGTTATTCTCACTCTTCTTTATCTAACTGGTCATGTTACCTATGCGTTGGTATGAAAGATAGAAGAAGAAGACATAGCATTGCTTCATTGAGCGATGAGAAGCCATTATTGCTACTTGAAGAGAAAGTGGACTCTTCATTATCTAACTGGTCATGTTACCTATGCGTTGGTATGAAAGATAGAAGAAGAAGACATAGTATTGCTTCATTGAGCAATGAGAAGCCATTATTGCTACTTGAAGAGAAAGTGGACTCTTCTACAGTTTTGTCCTAGCAGCATTTGAAAGAAAAAAATAAAGTAGTGTAGCATCAGGAAGACAAGGTAAAGGTACTATCTTGGAGGAAAATCATGAAGATCTAGAGTAAGGGAGTGGACTTTTGAGCAGAAGGGGAAAACATGGGATTTGAGCTATGGATTGGGAACAAGGACCAAATCAGAATATAGATTGTTTGTGTTTTTGTAAGAAATGTGTCTGTACCATATTTATGCCTTTCCCACCTGGGCTATATGACCTAGACGGCTCTAGAATCTGAGATTCCAGCTGAGAAGCTGAGGGTGTCAGATCAATGTGATGGGGAAGAAGTCAAGGGTGATCCCATGCAGTTTTTGTTCATTTCACATAATTCAGGCATTGAGAAGGGAATCTGGCAGGGGCCGAGATGAAGCCTTTAACTCTCTAGCCTGATTAAAACTGGGATCATAGCAAGAAATTCTAATAGTGATAGCCTAGTTAACATTTAAAACTAAGGAAATGAATAAAACTTTAAAAAGTCCTCTGCATTTCACTATTCATGAACCACTTTAGACCTACATTATCTTAGCTATAGATTTTGTGTTTTTAGATGTAGTCTACCTAATATTGTTATAGCCTCAGTTTATAAACTACTCAATTCTTAAAATACTTAATCATCTATATCCCCATTATATAGATCTTTGTTAAAGTTTGACGACCACAAACTTAAAAAAAAACAACTTATGTTTAGTGAGTAAGATAAAGAAGAGGAAAGAAAAATATGTAAAAGTATTTTCAAATAATGGTGATAATTTTAGTTCAAGTTCAATTATTAAAATACACTTAGGAGATTTTTTAAAAGAAAAAAGAAAATAGCACATTTTGATCAGAGGCTTTTAAGCTCTAATTGGGAAATACACCTTTTACAGTCTAGTCTCTTCAAATACTTTTTTTTTCCTTTTTAAGTGACTTTTTGACATAATGCTATGGTTTCTCTTTGTAAGTAGAATAACTTCCCTGTAAATCCCTGCAGGTTCACATGCCACTGACCAAATCAAACTTCACAGCTCCTGGGGAATCATTAAACATTATTGCATCAATTTGCTTGCTACATATGTAGTTAATGTTAGAAGTGGCCTTTTTTTTTTCTTTTTCTATTTCAGGTGATTTTTTTTTTGTTCTTCATAGTATTTGAAGGACAGCTTTCATATTTAAAAGCTGAAGTCCAAATATAGTTTATTCTGACAGTGCTTTGTAATATTTTTGGGTCAAATCACCCTTTGAGACACCGATGAAACATTTGTCCACACAATTTTGGAGAGTTTCATGGACCCTGAAGCCAGTCTACGATATTGAGATGAAGACTTCTGCAAACCACAGGATTAACTGGTAACTGGTCCGTGAAACTAAAGGACTGCTTCCAGGTGGAGTAAACATAAATTTATTCACTATGCTCTGGAGCACACGTCCTGAAGATGCTGATATGGTTTCTCCTTAGAGGTGAAAGCCACAGCCTTACTGAGCCACTGTTGCTGGTGGAAAATGCTGTCGCTTCATATACGTGGAGAGAACCACTAACTGGTGGTCCATTGATGTTCTCCCCTACCTTCCAGGAAGACCACAGCCGTGGGCACTCCATTCCCTCATTATCCACTCTTCTGTCCACATTCTCCCATCATTCGTGTGACAAATATTAGGTGTCTAATACATATAAGACAGTTGGGACAAAACAGACAAAACTCCCTGCTCTCTATGACTTATATTTCAGTGGGGATGACAGAAAGCAGAAAATACACGTTAGAGGATGATTAATGTTATGACAAAGGTAAAACATAGCCCAAAGTGCTTTGATTCTACTCCCAACAAGAAGTAGGGGGCAGGGCCCCCACCCCTTGAAATTCTCCTCCCCAGATACAGTTCTCTGTTCACTTTGAATAAACAATTCTGGAAGCAGCTCCATGCTGGCTTCCAGTTCCAGACCCACAGAGCCCAGCTGCTTCCTTTCCGGAGCCGCCGTGTTAGAAGTCTGGATCATCTGATGGGATTGTGTTTAAAATATCCCGAGAGTGCATGGAGAGGGATGCAGGTGTGCAAGTTCCAGCCATCCCTGCCAAATGCCAGACACAAAAGTGAAGCCTGCTTGGAACCCCACATCCCCCCAGACACCTGCAGAATAAACTGAGTGACCCCAGTCAGTGCCACGTGGAGCAGAAGATCCACCAGGTAGGCTGTGCCTTCATTTATGACCCAGAGATTATGAATATAATATAATGACCATGGAGTTCAGCCACTGGAGTTGGGATGGTTTATTAGTCAGCAGTAGATGACTGGACCCATGGCGGTGGCCTCCAAAATATGGAACAAAAAGTCATGCTATGTATATCAGGCATGAGCTCGGTGCTGTTGCCCATTCTTTACTGAACACTAATTGACTCCTTCTCTTATTTCTGACAACACTGTTCTGAACCTTTTCTACCCTATCCAAACTCAAAACCCATCCCTCATTCTCCTTACAATCACCGTAAGACCTGCCTTTCCCCAAATGAATATATAAATGATGTCCTAATTTGATACTGAATTATCAATATTAAATCTCCTCTACCATGCTTTACCTCAGAGTCCCATGTCTTCAACCATATTCTCCTCCTGCTCTCCTTTCTTAGAGAAAATAATCTGCACTAATTTCCATAGTTAATTCTTCTACTTTGCATGCAGTCTCAATCCCCCTGGTCTCCCTACCTCTCCCTGGTGGTGTGTTCATTCTTCCTCTCCACCCTTGCTGGTCCCATGCCTACAAATGGCCTTTTCTCAGTTCTCATCCAGTTTCAAAGAAGCAACATTTCTCTTGAAATATGTTCTTTCCTGGATTTGTTAAGACACTGAATTCTAAACCATATTTCCCACAACAAGTATTATACTATGTAATTCTCTTTCTTGTGAACCATCAGTGGCTCCCAGTTACCCTCTAAATAATACAGTAGACTTAACTCTCCACAAACACCCTCACTTTGTTTCTTTGGTTATATTTTGTAGGCCCTTATTCACCTGAATATTATAGACATCCCTGCTTCCTTTCATGTTGAATCTTCATCCTAAAAACTTTCCTCCCTTCATGAATGCTACCTATTTTTTAAGGCACTGCTGAAATCCACCTCTCCAACCCAAGCCTCACTAATCACCAGCACATTATGGACCCTCCTTCTTCCCAACTACATTTAACCACCCCCTTTGCTCTTCTCTTACAGCATTCCTTTCCTGCTTTGTTAAATATTTTGCATCATCTTTTACTCTTTTCACTATTAATCTACTGAACAACAATTTTAAGGGCTAGGGATAGTAGACACTGGGATTCATGCTAAAGAAACATAGGCAACAGACCCTGCTCATTCTCAAGAAGCACACATTCTAGTATAAAGAGAGTGACTTACAACAAGTTTCTTTCAAACTCTGATAGAAGTAATGGCTCATAGGATATCTGAAGAATGAACGTTTGAGTTTATGTAAGAAACTAAGAAAAGACTTCTAGAAGGAGGCTGAAGTTGAGTCTTTAAAAAAATGAGAAGGTATTCAAGATTAACGAGGGAAAGGCATTCTTGATGGGGGGAAGGGCAACAGCATGCCTGGTGGATCTTTGGATCCATCAAAGATTCCGCCATCTTTGGTGGAACATTGAGTCACAGCAGCTGCTCTGAGAATCAACTCATCCATCCCAGAACTGTTTAAAAAAAAAAGAACCTCCAAGGGCAGTGCCAAAGAAATTGGGTGAGGAATTGCACCTTGGTGTAGTCTTTGCTGAGTGTCAAAATTTTCCTACTTCCTTCTCATCCATTTTACTTCTCTGTATAAATGGTGCTGACAGGAAACACATGATACTTGGACATGTGAGTTTTCCAAAAGGGAAAGGGAAAGAGATGACCTCAACAGAAGTACAGACCACATCCATGTCAACAAAGTGTAGGAGAATGGGATCAATAATTACGCCATGCACGAGAGGTGCAAAACCTGGAGAATCTCCATTTAGTGGTTTCTACAAGGTCAGATATCCAAGATCATTGCTGGCATAGGCAATTTGGTATAGGTGAAACTGAAAGAGTAAGTTATAAAGAGCCCATGTCATAGTATGCTCCTGTTTTCTGTCCCTTCCTGGTAATATTTGCCTGGTTTATGAGCAACCCCTTTACTTCCTTCTGGTAACCCCTGGGTGAAAATTGCTTCTTTGAGAGTTTCAAAATTCAGATAGGGTCTGAAGAGCAAGCTTTGTAGTTTATCTTACCTAACAAAATTGCCAACAAGAGAAAAGTGCGAACTTTTCTTCACATAGCTCTCCCATTTGGATTATAAAATCTTTGCTAAGGGGGTGATGAATGTGATAGAAAACACATAACTTGTTTCAGAGGTAAAGAATGCTGACAGCCTCAAAAACATTACTTTACCTGATTTTCTTGGCAAATTCAATTTGTAAGAAAAGCTGGGAGTAGAAAATATCCAGATGTCATTTCGGGGTTCACTTTCCTAAGCACAGCCATCTTGATGATGCAGTTCTACTCATTGCAGACCTCTGTATCACCAAAGCCTCACCCGGAGATAAATTCCCCAGTTTGTGTGGCAGCTGTACTAAGAAGTTTCATATAAGGAAGAGACATTTGTTTCTTTGCTTATTACTTGTGAGTAAGTGTTGCAAGGGGGAAGGAGTTGTAACAGACATGGTTTGGAGCTCTGGCACCCTGAGTGGTGGGTCATTGGTAAGTGGCTAAGTTTCTTTGAGCCTCCTTTTTTGTGTCAACAAAATGCACAATACAATCTACTTTATGAGAATATTTTGATACTTAGTCACAAAATAAACATCAAGCAGTTAGCCCATTACTTGGTATTTGGTAAATGGGTATCTATTACTACTATTTCATAAACCCTTTCATACATATCACTAAATAACACCATCCAACACTAAAAGTATACGTGAGTTTCTTTTATGTAGAGAAGCTCAAAATTCTTTGTATAGTTATTCTTATCTTTCCAAGGATCGCATAAACTTGACCTTCTCATTTTTCTATCAGCCACAGTTTTTTAATCTTTTAAAATACATGAAAAATTTACCACCACAGTCATTCATTTCCTCAACAAATATTTACTGAGCACATAGCAGGGAACATGTGCTAGTGCCAGGAACTGTTCAAAGCTGTGAGGACGCTGCAGTAAGTCAACCAAACCCGTGCTTTCATAGAATTTATATTCCAGTGCATAGAGGTAGGGGAGATGAAGAGAACCGCATAGGAAACAAGGAAGACATAGGGAGTATGCCAGATAGTGATAAGAGCCATGGGAAACAGTGCAGGGCAAAGGACAAGGAGTATAGAAGCAGAGATGTTGCTATTTATAGTACATGTATAAAATCATCATGAGAGGACTCCTTTGCAAGATCTCATTCAAATGGAGATGGAAAGAAAGTTTGATTATTATGAGCACATTGTAGGCTACTTTGGATGGCTGGAATTGAGGTGACCATTCAACTTGCAAAACAGTCAGAAACTGGTGTGAAAAACAATCAACCATTCCCATCCTTTTGCCTGTTTCTCAGATCCTAACTTCACTATATGCCAACAAGCTAAGACCGTGCAGCAGTTAGAGGATGAGAAACCTCTGTGCTTTCTATGAGTCATGGCAGATAGAATTCCATGTGTCTATATTTGTCTAGGGTGAATAAACTGCCTTTTCTAAATATATGCCTTACCACTTCCCATTAACCAAATTCCCAAACACATATTTCTGCTGGGAAAACAGAACACCAACCATTTTGTTCATGTAAAGAGCAGCCAATTTCTCTGTTGCTATCAGACTTAGAGGTGACACAGAGCTTAAAAAGGAAAACTATTGTACTTGGTGACAGAATAAAGATTTAAAAGACTTTGACATGCTGGAAATATAACAAAATCAACAAGATAAAATTAGGAAAGATAAATGTATAAGTCTAACATTTACATTTTTTGAAAAAGATTTTATTTATTTTGGGGGTGGGGCATGAGCAGGAGGGGCAGAGGGAGAGAGAGAATCTCAAGCTGACTCCACACTGAGCACAGAGCCCTACTCCGGGCTCAAAACCAGGACGATGAGATCAAGACCTGAGTCAAGGCGAAGAGTAGGACGTTTAACCACCTGCACCACCCAGGTACCCCTGACATTTAGACTTTTAAAAATCAGCTGCACAAGTTTGAAATTAGGGTGATCTTGATGATTATCAAATCATCTGAAAAAAAACCAAACCCACAGATATTCAATTGTCTAAAAACCTAATGTATGAGTTCACTTGATGATCATATTTTGCTTATACCTTAAGAATTGTACTTCAATAATATCAGAATTTATTAAGAGGGTATTTTTAGTTTGTGTTAGGTTGTGGCCTTCTTGAAGCAAAGATGCTGCTTACTCATATTTCTAATCCATCCCCAAGAACAATTCTTGGCAAATAGTATTTTGATCCCTTTATTCATTGAATCTAATACAATATTTTATTACAATAAAGTTGTATATACATATAAAGTGAGGAATGTCTCCTTACAGGTTACAATGCTTAAGCTATGTCTGCAGATCTGTATTCATATTTGAGCACCTACTGGAGTTTGTCCATTAGAATATAACCAAAGAGAGATGAAAGGCTTTAAGCTAAAATCACATAAGAAATTACCACATGAAATGGAGTGCTTCTAATCTTGGAGAAAGGAAGCTTTGGGAAAAATGATAGCTGTGTTCAAATACATGTAAAGTTTTCATACAGAAAAACAATTAGATGTAGTTTCAAAAAAAAATAACAAAAATCAATAGAATAAATTATAAAAGGACAGATTTTAAGTTAACTCAAGTAATTTCAAAATTAAATAGTTGCTTCCAAAACAATGAGATTCCCATCACCGTGGAAGTGCTCAAGTTGAATCTGAATCAGCATCTTTCAGAATAAGAAGTTGGAACCAAGTGGTGCAAATGTTTTTATCCAACTTTGATCTATTGATTCTAAAGTTATTCTCAACTTGCCAATAGTAAGAAATACCCTTCCGAATCAATTGTACCTTAGAGAGAAGGACTGTAACTTCTCAGGCCATTATTTTTAGATTTTTTTTCCATGTGAACTCTGGTTTTCTTGACCTAACCATACCATTCCACTGAACAATATTCTTGCTCAAAGTCTAATGTTGATTTTAGACAATGTAGTGAAAATCTCTGAGGATTTCTAGGTAGTGTAAAGTTAATATGTCATTCTGCTCACAATTTCCCAAGATACATGGTGTCATACTGCTATTCCCAGCATTCCAAGAGACTCAGAGTTGTTTGAATTCATGCTATGACTATAGATAAATTTCTTTGTCAGAGATTATTAGCTCTAATAAGGAAAACCATGTCCTTTTGGCACTTGCTAGTGTCCTAATGCTCAAGCATAGAATTATCTATACATTTGGTCAATGAAAATTCATTAAACAACATTTATTTAGTTCAAAGGCATGTATTGTAAGGATATAGTGACAAATAAGATGCCCCTGCCTCCAAGAATTTCCAGTTTGTTAGAGGAAACAAACATAGACCAAATCATTATAATACGGTGTAATAGCTGATGTAACAGTGTTCATAAAAGACTCAGTTCTGGGGCCCCTGGGTGGCTCAGTAGAGTAAGCCTCTGCCTTTGGCTCAGGTCACGATCTCAGGGTCCTGGGATCAAACCCCACATTGGGCTCTCTGCTCAGCAGGGAGCCTACTTCCCCCTCTCTCTCTGCCTGCCTTGTGATATCTCTCTCTCTCTCTCTTTCTCTGTCAAATAAATTAATAAAATCTTTAAAAAAAAAAGCAAAAAAGAGAAATAAATAAAAAAAACAAACAAACAACAAAACGACTCAATCCAAGCAAAAAAGAATCCCATAGAGGAAACTTCAGAATGAGTCCTGAAGGATAAGTCAGGGTTTTTCAGGCAGACAAGGCCATTCCAGCAAAGAGAAAAAGGGGTATTTCCATGGAGGAATATTGCCATAGGATTTTCATGGGCTGTTAAGAGAACACTAAGGAGCTTCATGAGTCCACTGCAAAGTCTGTATGGTAATCTGAGGAGGTTCTGGGCAAGCAGGGCATGAATCACATGGAAGGCTGACCAAAGAGAAAAAGGAAGAGACAGACAAAACTACTTCAAAGTTTTTTGCAATTGTCCAAATGAGGAAATGACCTAATGTGCAGAACTGGGGCTTAAAAGGAGCTGAGGGAATAGTGAGGAAATATGATTGAAAGATAATTCACAGGATTTATTGAATACTTACAGGTGCTGTGCTAGCATGAACTAGTAAAGGTAAATACACACAATCCTTTGCTTTCAAGAAACTAAAAGGTACTCTCCCGTAGAAATACAGGCAGGCTTCAGTATCAGAGAGTCCTCCATTCAAATCTCTATTTTCCTACTTGGAAACTCTGTATTTCACTTTCTTAATCTGTTGCTTTGAGATCCTTTGTTCACTTTCTGCTCTGGAAAATCAAGGAACACTGTCCTGGTTGCCTGCCCAATGGAACCTTTCTCCCAAGACCCTCTGACTTTGAAGGAGAAGTAATTCCCAGAGGTTGGTGTAAAGCTTAACTGAGGGGATGGAAGAAGTACAGGACACAAAGTAAGTGCTCAGTAAAACACACACGGAAGTTTGATAGTCTTTGTTTTTTTAAAAATGAGCATTTCTGACTACATAATGGTGTATGTTTGTTTCTCTTAATATATTGGTCCCATCAAAATAATTATTTCTTTAAATTTAAGGTTATGCACCAGAACACTGAGTTTTGGACATCTAAAGTTATTTTTAGACTAATTTATCAGTATTCTCTAGAAAAAAATGAGAAAGAAAATAACTCATAGCGAGAAAAGAAAGAAGGTTAAATGCTGTTAAAATAAGTGATATTTGATTTCTAAAACATAGGATTACTGTATTTATATTTCAATAAGTTATAAAGTGTTTCTCATAAGCTTCTCTTCCTATTTTGTATATTCCCTCTTTTCTTTTATAGTCATGAGGTCTTGTTTTTTTTTTTTTTAAGACTTTTATTTATTTATTTGACAGACAGAGATCACAAGCAGGCAGAGAAGCAGGCAAAAAGAGAGGAGGAAGCAGTCTCTCTGCTGAGCAGAGAGCCCGATGCGGGGCTCGATCCCAGGACCCTGGGATCATGACCTGAGCCAAAGACAGAGGCTTTAACCCACTGAGCCACCCAGGCGCCCCAAGGTCTTGTTTTTTTAAATGATCTTACCAAAATGGCTATATTAATTAGTTAAGAATTTGCGTAAACTTTTCTCAGACCAATCCTTCAGTCAAAGAATTTACAGTTGTTTGAAAGAAACGTTGGTTAAAACTAACCACACCAAAAAATTTCACTTCATTATATAAATAAAGATAAAGTGATTTTTAAAATAGTTTTTTAAAATATTACATCAATATTACCCCAGATATTATCTATTTTTAGCCTCCATGCTCATCCACATTTGTTCCTGGGATACTTTTGAATCAACACCATCACATCACCTGATTTAGCATTCATGAATGCAGAAAGAATAGAAAAGGAGACACATACACTTGCCAAGCTCTTGGCATTTGGTCCTTTTGATTTTAAGTTGTTATACTGGTAAAATGATCTGAGTACATGTCCAAAATACTCATTCATATCGATGGTGAGGAAAATATATCTGCACTATCAATTTTCATTCTATCGTTTAGTCCCAATCAAATAAATAGATTCTAATTCAGAAAAATAGGTTTCTCTAGTGCCATCTTTTGTTCAAATGGCAGAGATACTGAAGTAAAAATTCCCCTCCAAAAAAGTCAGAAGCAATGACAGAAAGGAAGAAATATTTTTGTTGGTTTCAAATGAAAGAGCTCGGAGTGTTTACTTATGCTGGATAAAATATACCCAAACGTTACCTTCACTAATTAGAATCTTAAGTCTGTATATAAAGATCTCCCCAACTGCAAATTTATCCCAGGAGCTGAAGCAGAGAGATTTAAATATCTACTTTTTTTTTTTAAATGATTTTCACCAGATACTTTATACCTCTGTTTGGTGCTTGGTACCCAGGAACTTCGTATGAAGGCAGGTTAGCTGTGCTCACATATACCGCTCTCCCTGAGTTCGCAGCATAATCCAATCTCTGATTAATGGAAAGGCAAAACATTTGCAGTGTGTAATCTGACACACTGATGCTCACAGCAATGACTACCGTGCATTGGGAATGCAGCCCTAATAAAAGCAACTGCCCCTTTCTTATTAGTTTTCTCCTTAGTGAAATTATTCTCTCTATATGAAAATAAGAATCTAATACATCCCAGTGATAATTGCATTTGAACATAATGTGAGATTGGCTCTGACTTCTGTTTAGATGATTCTTTAACCTGGCAGGTACAAATTCTTACCTTGTGATGGTGGAGGAAAAGTAAGAGGGCCAGCTGGGCTGTGACATGGCCAGCAACTTGGTCTGGGAAGCATGGGGGAGGAGTTAGCCCCGGACCGTCCAGGCTGAATCACCCCGGTGCAAGGCTGACAGGCTGATGAAGTGGGGCCACCAGCTAACCTCACTACTGATGCCTTGGGAGTCACAGGGAGCCACAAGACCCAGAATATCTGGCTGTATTTAAAAGCAAGTGGATAAATCCATCAGGTGAAATCAACTATAGGCCAGACTGGAAACAGGGAGTGGACCATGCCATACGTGACCCACATTTTACTTGAATCAATGAAGGTTTTAGGCTCCCTTCGTTGTGGTATGAGGAGATTAGGGAGGCCACTAATTGGTGATCGTATCTGTTGTTTTGGTTTTTGGAAACACAATAAATATATATCTGGATCATATAATCTGAACTACTTCCAAAGACGACCTCCTGTGATTTTTTTCAACCCTCCTAGAATTACCCATTATACCACTGACTTATAATGAAAAATGTTGTACTAACTTATAAATATTTAAGTACATTTATTATAGGGGTGCTCTTGAAGCTATTTAGCATATCACAAGGAGTTTTATATATAGATGCCTCTCAGATTTAATGTGCAAAAAGTCACTTGGGGACATTGTAAAAGTGCACATTCTGATTTAGTAAGTCTGGGTGGGATGGTGGAATCCATGTTTCTGGATTTATAGGGAATTCCCAGTGATGATGATGTTGATGCTCTTTGGACCACACTTTGTACAGCAAGCTGTATCAATGTCCCATGGTAGAAATTTACTCACAGAAAAGCTGCAATTGATGGCAATTTTTTATTCATGATGTAGTACTGTGAATTGCACTGGTTTGGACCATACGAAGTTACCAATGTTGAATCATTTTTTAACATACATCATTACAATTTCTTGTAATAATAGATATGGTATAGCAATGGTATACTATAATCAGATTTTTCTTTTTTTAAGATTTTATTTATTTAGTTGAGAAAGAGAATATGCATAACCTGAGGAGGGAGGGGCAAAGGAAGAGGAAGATACAGACTGCCCTCTGAGCAGGGAGTCTGACAGGGTGCTCAATCCCAGGACCCTGAGATCATGACCAGAGCTGAAGGCAGATGCCTAACTGACTGAGCCACCCAGATGTCCCTTCAGATTTTTTTCTTTGAGTTGAGAGCCAGGCGGCTTGTAACTAAAATTGCGCCCCACTCTCATAACAAAGTATACAGAACCATTTATAAGGAACATATTTTAGGCACTAACTTCCCCTCTTTGTAAGTAAGGAATCTTTAAGTTATAAGAAACCAAGACCTAAATTGACTGGCTTCAGAAAAAAAATAGACTTACATAATGAGGAATACCAGATTTAGACCTTTTCTTATGGTGTGCGTAGATACAGGAACTCAAATACTCACATCAGACCTCAGTTTATCCATTCTCTCTGTTTTGTTTGCCTCTATGATGATTTTATTCTTAGGCATATTCTGACTCTACATGACTCCTTGTAACCCAGGATGACAGCCTATCTTCTTTGCAGCTCCAACACAACAAGAGTTTTTCCATTCAGGACCTGAATTTAATTGGGTTTGCTTTGGCCAGAAGAATGGAAGCCTCTGGTTCGCTAACCCGAGCTCTCATGCTTTCTCTGAACCTGGGTCAACTCTGTCAAACCCACATTGGCTGAGAGTTAGGGGTTATTCTTCAAGAGAAAATTGGGTGACTATTACCAGAGAAAGGAAGAATATTGAGAATCCTTCCTAATAATGCCTTTCCTCTTGAGAAGATGATCCATCCCCACCTCAGTGTTGTCAGCATTGGCTTGTGACTTGCTTTGGCAAGTGACCTGTGAACAAAAGTGATATGTGTCATTTCTAAGTGCAAGTGTTAAGAACCTGGGTGTGTTCTTCCATGTTCTCTCATCCCACTGCAGGATTCCAGATAAGAGCAGCTCTATCCGTGTGGATCCTGGCATGAGAACTTAGAATGTGAACAAGAAATGTGCCTTTGTTGTTGTAAGCCACTGAATACTGGGCTGAACACAAACTAATTCTTAGCCTAAACTGACTGATAAAATAGGCAAAACAACAGATGTTCACAATAACTACTCATCTCGTTCCAATACGCACGTTCTTTTTTTCAAACATAAATTTAAAAAGTATCCACACTAAATTTAATGCATATATTAAACATTGTTCTAAAACCTACTCAATTCCTCCCCAAGGAAAGAGATCATAAAATCTTGCCCTGCAGACAAGGATCTGCCTGCAGAGCAAAGGTCAGGATTTTTGAGTGCTGGGAATGCTTCTAGGTCAAATCCAGATCAACCTCTACTGGTGGAGCAACCTGTAGTTAAAGGATATATTTAAATATATTTAAATGATGTATTTAGCTATCCCCAATACACATAATATACAATGGTGGAATTAAAACAGAATAATTATAAAATAAAACAAATTCCTATTCTTCTTTTGAAAAGAAGCCAACAGAAAACAGCAGAATGGTCATGGGTCCATAGCAAATAAGAACTAGAGCCCTCCTAGCAGAACGAGTTTCCTGATTCACCAGCCTGTCTTTTCCAATTCTTCATTCTGTGAGCATCTTCTCTGTTTTACTTCCATAGGCACATCTGAGATGACCTAAATAGCATTCTCCACTGGGGCTACTCTATGTTAGCTAGCATGAGCTCATCTGGGCCTCCAGCGGTGTTAAAGCAGAAGCCTTAGGTTAGGAGTCCAAAGTGACCTGTCCTTTGCCCTCAGGCTTCATTTTTAATCTTGGCTTCTGTGGATGAAGACGTCTACGAGGAGGTGCTTGGGTGGGCCTGCCATATTTATCTTCCTATCTTATCCTCCACTCTATTTCTTACCTTACTGCTTTTTGGGCACTGACTGTAGCTGAGCTCACCAAGCCTACCTTTGTATCTTCCAAGACTCCAATCTTAGCTTATAAATTTCCAGCCATAGGCAGAAAAGGGCTCATGAATAGACAAATAAAGCAAAACATAAAATATTTTTACTTTTTGTTTTTACACAATCAAGTTGTAACTAAAGTAAAGGTTGTCTCTTTTTATAGAATCTTTGAAAATTAATCAGCACATGCCAGACTCAGTTATTTTTCTACCAAGTCACTCATCTTCAGCTTAGGGAGTATGTGGACTGATTGCCCAAGGCACAAGACATGGACTTTAACCAACTGCTTTGTTATGTCACAGGATTCCCAACTTTCCAGTCCAGGAGAGGGTTCTCTTTGTAACTCATGTTACTTCAGCTCAGCTGGTGACATAGTTGAGATTCTGTGATTTGCAAAACCTCACTTCTAGGAACTTTTTAAACATCAGGTTAGGGTTCCTTGGGTGAAAGCTAGAAAAACCCTCTCTGGCTGGCGAGAGGTAACAGAAGTTGAAAAAGGTCTAGATTATCTCACAGAACTGAAGGAAAAGTCAAACAACCAAACTTTGGATAGCTGAGATCCAAGAAGCTCCAGATATATAAACAGCAAAAACTAATGATTTTTTTATTTTGTGAGGGGATTTATTTTATAGAAATATCCACCACAGTCCTGAAGTCCTCATTTCCATTTTATCCTACTTCATTCTGTTGGCTTTTTAAGCTACCAAAAATCCTCCGGAAACAAGATATAGAGTAAAAACAAATAGTATCTAATACGGGTATCTGGTGAAACAGTTCTTTCTTGAGATGAGAATCGCTCACAGTCCCTTGTTGAGTGTAAAAGGACATGGTGGGTGATCCTCTCAAATTCAATCACACTCAAAGTTTTTCTTATTCTCCCTCTATTATTACTCTTTTCTCCCCCTGAAACTTGCCCTCCACTGGCTTCTCTTCTTCCCTCTTCTGATTTGGTTGAATAGCATCAGCAATTCTCCCAAATACCTTTGGTAAAAAGCGTGAAATAACTTCAATTTCTCCCCCACATCAACAACTACACTTTCTCCGCTTCCCAGAATTCATCCAATGTGGATTCTACCTCCAAACTAACTCCGAAGACTCATGTCCCCTTTTCTGATCGCACTGCTATTCTCCTAGTCCAGGGAACCTACCCTTCTTCCTTAGAATAATTTCTTTTTTATTTTGGAATTTTCCATGATCCCTTAAACAACACCTAAGCACATGATACACATTAGTTAAGTAGGTAAGTAAATAAATATATGTCTGGGTTTGGAAATGCCCTAAGAGCTGTAATTATAATTTTCTTACTCTGTGTTAGGTCTACAATACCTAACAAAATATCTGATATGCAGCACATTGGCAATAGATGCTTGAGAATATTTGAGAATGAATGAATATGAAAATGAATTACTTCTACAGGTTTTCACACAATCTTGAAGATCCCATTATGTCCACCTATAGCAACTCTTCAGTATAAATATGAATTTGGGGGGCAGAGAGGAAGTTTTCAAAGACTCTTACCAAAATGGAAGTACCTTCTAGGTTAGTGGAGTGACATTTGCGTACACACCTTTAGGAGAGAAAGATATACCGAGAGTTTGCACCAAAGTAAAAGCAGAGATTGGAAGTCTCATCGGTTGCTATTCACCCGTGTTTGGCAGAACTTTTTCCTGGCCCACAAGGAGGCTTTCTGCAAGGAGAGTTCTGCAGTAAGACGCATGCAGCCAGAGGTGAGAACATAATGTAGGCACCGAGGGAGAGCAGCAGTGACAGTCACTTCCTACCCTGGGCTTTACTTCTAGGCAGTGTTTCTATTCCACAAACTCCTGGCAATTAGGAGTCCAACAAATCCATCATACAGTTTTAGGGATGACGTAGGAACATGCAGTACTCCGTACATTCCATTGCTATCCTTTAGGCTGAATCTCCTCTGAGTTAATTAAATTCAAGTAAGTATCTTTCCATTCACTGGGACTTGGAAGGAGGAGTCCAATGCACTTGAGAAGTCACAAAACAGCCATTAGATGTTAATAACTAAGAACTGTTCCAACCTCTGCTGGTTTCAAATGAGAGGACCAGAAGCATAAAGCTCCATAGGGCATTACTAACTTCCTGAGGCACTCAGCTGCTGAAAATGAATTCCTCAAATAATAGTTTCCTTTTCCAAAATTTAGCTGGATCAGATATTTTTAGTTTAAAGGTCTTAATGAGACTTTGCAGGAACACACACAGCAAGAGGGATTGCTGCACAATAAATCACTGGAGGTGTGCCACCTTACTGCTGGCCATTTGAATAAATAACTTTGTTGATTTACAACAGATGTTTTTTCACTTAGCTGTCACCCACCAAAGCCCACATTCAGCAGTAAAGTTCACGAGACTCAGATTTCTGTCTTACTCACTGCTGTCATAAATAGAACCTATCAGTGCCCAGCAGAGATTAGATGCTCAACAAAAATTTTTGACTGTACAAATGAGAGTCTTGTCTAAATACAGTACAAGGGCATTTAGGGGACTCAGTCAGTTAAGTGGCTGACTTTGGGATTTGGCTCAGGTCATGATCTCAGGGTCATGGATCGAGCCCCAGGTCAGGCTTCTAGCTCAGTGTGGAGTCTGCCGGAGATTCTCTCCCTATTCCTCTCCCTCTCTCTCTTCTTCTCCACCCTACCCCTGCACACGCAGGCACACATGCTCTCTCTCTCTCTCAAATAAAGAAAATCTTTAAAATAAATAAATATAGTGTAATATTCTCTGGTCAATTCTGTCAAAGAGCAATTGATACCTAGTTTTGATCTTCAGACACAAGGAGTAGAAATAACCTATTTTGAAGTAAAAATGTTTTTGCTTCTTCCCCATTCTTTGATGGGGCTAGAAAGAATAGACTAAAAGCCTGGAGAAAGGCATAACCCTGAAGATTTTATGCATAAAATATTGCTCCTTGAAGATAGATTGCCTTCCAGATATAGGATAGTTTCACATATATTTCTCAATTTTTATTTATATTACATCTATCTATTTTCAGCTGCCAGTTCCATGCCTGTAAGTTCGAGCTTAACACATTTACACTGAATGAATATTTATTTTGGTTAAATTGATTAAAAATACTCTATTCCATTGGGTATTTGCTCAAAATTTACTTCTAGCTATACAGATGTGTCTCTTCTGAGTCATCTTGTCCTTACCTTTAGTCCTGTTCCCAACTGGAGGTTTTCTTGAAAAGAAGATAAGATGAACATAATGCAAAATCAATAGATGTGATGTTTGGCAGTTTCCCCATCTCTAAAATGATAGTTACAATAGCACCTAATTTGTAAGGTAATTTTATGGGCTAAATGATTTCATATATCTAAAATATGTAGAACATTCCCCTACAGCACTTAAGCTTCTACCAAATGTTATGTATTATTATATTTGTTGTAGCTGCTGTTATGGGTTACAGCATCAATTACTCTTCCCTCTGAAGATCACAGGTAGTTAAAAAGAAATCAGTCTAAACTAACAAATTATTGGAGAAAATTAAACAGAACACTTGATCTGAGTTTTGTTGGGTTGAGTTTTTCCTGTAATACATAAGATACTTTTTCAGAGAATTTCTGGAAACCATTTTCCTATCCAAAGCAAGAAATGGCCTCTTACATTGAACACTGCAATTTCTTATTGCAGAAATGCCATGGCAGGTTGTTCAAGGCAGACTTTAAGATCCTATGGTGCATTATGTCCCCATCTGTGAAGATGGACATGCTTAGCCTCTATCTAAGCCAGTTGGCTTCTTTGCTTTGCTGCTATGGATTTTCCTCTCTCATTCATGCTCTCCTTCTCTCCATCCTCCTTTTCTTCTAGTCTTAGTTCTGTCCCATGGTCAAACTCTTTTTTTCTCTGGTGAGGTACAACTGTGAGGGTGGTGTAAGCTCTCTCTGTGGGCAAACATCCATAGTATTTATTTTGTGGCCTTTGATGGGTTCCCTGGATGATTAACTGACAATGCACACAAGAAGAGGGTTCTCCACATAGCAGTGGCTCTCCAAATGGCATTAGGGTTCTGTCAGAGATCTAGGGATTCTCTGCAAGACTCTTTCATTTTGTGCTTTAGTTTTGAGAAAATAGTTTGAAAATTCATACAGGCATTTTCTCAATCATCTGGATGACCACCTAATGCTTGGGTATTGGTGTAAAATTTCAGTACCCACAATAGGTATTATTGTATATTATCTCTGTATTACCAATAATCACCAAAAATATCAAAATTCATTTATAATGAATTTCTCCAACTTCTATCAGCAGAACCCTTGAGGTCATCTTGGGATCCTGCAAATTCTTAAGTTTGAGGAACAAACAAACAAAAACATGAAATAATAAGACTGAGGGGAAGCAGAATCCATGTAAAATAAAAACCAAAGTGAATACATGTTGGGGTGCCTGGGTGGCTCAGTGGTTAAGCATCTGCCTTGGGCTCAGGTCATGATCCCAGAGTCCTGGAATAGAGCCCCACATAGGGCTCCCTATTTAGCAGGAAGCCTGCTTCTCCCTTTTCCACTCCCCCTGTTTGTGTTCCTTCTTTCTGTGTCTCTCTCTGTCAAATAAGTAAAATAAATAAATAAATAAATAAATAAATAAATAGTGAATACATGTTTCCCAATGAAAGACAGAAATTAGATACAGAGAACTCTCAAGGGTGAAATTTATGGCAAATCTTCATCTTTATCAACAAATACAGAGTGAGTGCTAATTATGTACTAGAAAATGTTAACTTTTCTCACTACAGAGACAAATAAAGCTTGGCCACTTCCTTGAAAGGTTTGGACAATTGAAAGTAAGATAGTCACTTACCCAGGAGGGCCTACACTATAAGCTATGGAATGGAGGCATTTTTTAAAAGTGCATTGGGACAAAAAGAAGGTAACACAAACTTCTGTTTAAAAAAAAGTTGGAAAAAGATTTAGATAGAAGATGGCATTTGAGTTGGGCCTTGAGGGCTATATGGACATTTATGAGGCAGAGAAGAGAGTGAGGTGGGATGAGAAAGATATTAGCATGGCCAGAGTTTCACTTTCATGAACAATACAGTGGAAAACCTACCTTGGGATTAGATTTTGAAAGATCTCCCATGCCCTGTTAAGCAGGTTGATCTTTACCTTGTTGTCCATAGAAAGCAGACAGAAGTTTTAAATGAGGCTGGGACAGGATAAATATTTTTCCAGGAAGTAGTAGTCTATCAATAGTGTGGAAGATGAGTTAGAAAGGAGGAGAAACTGGTCAGAAGGTTGCGACAATGATCCAAACAGTGGCAAAACCAATGAATATCTTTGATTCAGGTTTTATGACAGAAGAGTTGGAACAGACAAAAATGGAAGAGTAATTGTATGTGGGAAAAAAATCAAAGAGGATACTGCAGATTCCAGGCACAGCCTGGGTAGATATTGGTAGGGGTGGAGTGAGGGGTGGTTGCAAAGAGACATGAGAATCAATAAAGAAAATTGTACTTAGTCGCTAACAGAAGAAGGTGGGGAGGAAATGATCAGGTTTATTTTGGAAATACTGAATCTGAATTGCTTTGATTCATTGTGAAAGATCTCACCTACCCCTTCAGCTATGATCCTCTCCTCACATCTCATTCACTCTTGTCAACCTACTTTAATAAAACTGCCAGTTATTATACTAGCACAATGTGTTTATTCGGGAATAGTGAAGAATTGCAATTCAGATCACGCAAGTTAAGGCAAAACCATAGGCAAATCCAGAGACTAAAGGAGAGGAACACTCTTTTATGCAGGAATGTTGGAGAGTAAGGGTTTGAGAGAGGCTGCTGTAAACTAAAAAAGAGTAAAGTGGGAGTTCAAAGTGCGGTGGCTTCTCATTGGCTGAGCTGTGACAGTCTCTCATTGGCTGGACTGTTAACAGGGTTGGAGAAAAGCTACCTTCCCCCCGGCTAGGGCAGGAAAGTACAGACTCCTTCTGGTTGGTTCTGCCTCAGGCTGCAAGGAGTGGTAGTCAGGGGAGCGCCCCCTTCTGGCCTTCCATTTCCATTTAAAACTCGGTTTCCTTTTTTCAGTTTCACTCTTTAATTTCAAGCCCCACAAATCTCCACATAAATGGCTTTCTCAAAAACCATTGAAATATTCCAATCACTAAAACCCATGTTCTCTTTTCAGGCCTCAATTCACTTGCTCTTTTGTAGAAGTTGAATATAAGTATAGATCCATAGGTAAGGCGGCAATATAAATTATTCTCCAAATGGGGACACTTTTGAAAGTGGAAGGGTCAGTATTAACAATTATGTTGGGGCAGTCCTGGACAAACAGAACTTTTAGTCTCCAGAGAGTTAGGAATGTGTCAGGTCTGGAATTTATCCTCCCAAAAGGCAAGTATATACTGAGAAATAGTAGGGCACCCACAGTTTATCTTGAATAATAGTGGAATAAAGAGCCTCCTATTTCCATGACAGTAAAATTTTCCCATTCTCCATCAGGGGGTCAGGGGTTGGGGACAGGCTTCCCTGGAAAGATCAGAACAATAGATGGGGGAAGGGGGGCAACATGATTTCTAGACATCCAGACTAAAGCTACTTAGAAGATGAAACTAAAATACAAAAGACACATAACTCCCGATTTTGCCATCACAAAAAGATTGATCGTCTGAAAGAAAAGAAGATTGGTCATATGAAAGCAAATCATGTGTCCTGCTTTCATAAATTTACAAAATGGGCATACGTGTGGGAGTTCTAAAGGGTTAGAGAAGACATTGTGGACTCAGATTATTTCCCTTTTTAAAAAAGAATGATACGGGGACACATGTTTTTGTGGCTCAGTCAGTTATGTGGCTGCCTTCAGCTCAGGTCATGATCCCAGAATCCTGGGATCATGTTCCACATTGGGCTCTTTGCTCATCTGGGAATCTGCTTCTCTCTCTGCCTGTTTTTCCCCTGCTTGCGCAGGGGAAAATAAATAAAATAAATAAATAAATAAATCTTTAAATAAATAAATCTTTATAAATAAATAAAATAAAATCTTTAAAAATAAATGTAAAAACATGATGCAACTAAATGAGAGAAAACAAACAACAGAGATTGTAATGTTAGATATTTCTTGATTTTTGAGACCAAATGGTGGGTTCAGTTCAGTGCTAGACTGAACTCATGCATATTTTTCTTTCCTATTTTCACAATGTCTCCCTGTGGGGAAGATAAATATCTGTCTTAGAACTTCATTTCTAATCAAAATATTGTATCTTCAGCTTTTAAAAAGAGATGTATATATGCAACATAAGGATCAAAACCATCATTGTTGGATTTATACTAAAATATGGTTACCCTAATTTTTTTCATTTTTCCTAAAGTTTGACCATCATGTTTGCCATACCTTTCCAATTTTTAGTTTTTAAAGATAAGACTTCTGCTGAGAATACTGATGTTTTAAAAGTATTTCTAAATTATAGACCATTTGAAAAGGGTTTTTCTAGGACTTGGGAGCCACTTTATTACCATTAAGGGGGAAAAAAAAGGAACATAAACTTTAGATTTTGAAAAGTACATTTTGCTAAAATAGTGATAATACTGCCATATGTTGTATTTGTGCTGTTGATTTGTGACAGAGAACTATTTTCTTAAGAAGTAATAGTGATTTATATGTAATTGTTTTCCTACAACTAAAGAGCCAAAAATTATTTTTTTTCTACTTTATCAATTGATAGAATGTTAAAGCCAAAGTCCTTTCTTAAAATAATCTGTTCAGTCACATCACAAACACCTACCTGTAATTTATAATTTTGTATGACGATCACTTAACTTTTAAAAAGTACCATTAATATTTTCTGGACTACAAAGTTGTTATTTTTTCTATTCAACAAAAGAAATAAGAAAATTAGGCATATCAATTAAGGTCCTAAAGCAGAGTGAGAGAACAGAGGAAACTCTCTGAGTAGAACATTTGTAAGTACTTCTGTTGGACTGAATTTTATAATGGCCAGAGAGAGAAAAATGCAGAGCTCTATTAAGAATTGAGCTTAAATATATATTATGAATCTCCTAGGCTGGTTGTTTCATAATCTTAATTACTGAAGTAGAGCATATGAAAGGTCTAAGCCCTTAATTAGAGTAAGTGATATGGTACTCAGGTGTCAGGAATAAAAATCTGATTGTAATTTAAAAAAATAGATAAAGGATTATGATTTAGGGACATGCTTGACCAGTTAGGATGTTATGGTTTTTGTGTTTGCTTTGTTTTTGTTGTCGCTATTTTGAATTCTCTAGTTTTATTCTGAAAGGAAAGGAAGCAGAAAAATGCAATAAGAAGGAAAAGGGGGGAAGGGCAGGTGTTGGTCCTTTTGCTGAAAAGGGGTAAAAACAATATTCCAGAGCTCAATAGGAGTATCAGATGGGCAAATCAAAATCATCTTTCAGGGAAGTCTAACAAGACCATGAAATATCATTAAACTGCTGTGAAATCTCACTTATTTGAAGTAGGAAAATTCATGGGCACTCAAGAAGTTTTATTACATCTCAAGTCTCTGGAACTGTTGATGCCTGAAGAGTGAGAAAAAGTTAAATGGTTTTCTTTAATTTTTAAGGAATGTTAGGGTTGGATGAAATAATGAAAGAAATTATTTCACATTCACTTCAAAGGATGTTATTAACTTAAGTATAGATATTTGTTTAACTTTATCCTATGTTCTGTCCATTTGTTTAGAGCAAATGATTTAAGATTGATTAACATTTTATATTTACTATTTTAGTAAATAACGATATTTTACAGAAAAAGCTTAATTGAATGTAATACAAGATGAAGGTTCTCAGATCTAGCAATTCTAGCCACGGATATGTGGTTGGTGGAACCATAGAGTCATAATCCAAGGTTTATACTTGTTGAATATATTGTAGCTATAAAGTCAGGAGAGGAAAAAATGAGCTTCCATAAATCGAAATCTGGAAATCCAAATTCAAAATTGTTGAAGACAATCAAGAGGTAAAGAAAACATAATGTAAGAAATAAAACTCTCCTCATTTCTTTATATCTTGTGTTTTTCAATGATTTTCTGTAAATTCCAAGTTGGTTTCTTATAGAAATAAAATTATGAAGGTTTGTTATTAGGCAACAAATATTTTTTGTGCCCCTCCTATGAACAAGAAAGCAAGTTTTCCTCTAGCTACTATATCCCACCCTCAGTGTTTCTTCTTTGTCTCCTTTACCACTGTGGATCTCCAGTCCCGAGATCTCTTTAAAACTTCCTACATCTATAAGCACAAATATTTCAAATAAATGCATGAGTAATTTTCTTAGTTTCTTCTAATGCCTGAGGCAATTTCTGTAAAAGAAAACACAAAGCATCTCATGAGTTCAGTTAGCATTTGAATCTGGTATGGATTTGACCTCAGTGCCAAGAGGGTCACCTTACACTCAAGGCATTCACTCAGGTGATGGTAGTCTCCCTGAGGACTGGTATGCCTCTAGTCATGGAAGCCTTTGGACTCTTAATGTGCTAGATGAAAATGTGCTGTATCTTTTGGAGTCCCCCAGTCACTGAAAGCACTTAATATAAATATCCGGTACCCTCTACACCACAAAGTTAAGCTCATGTGCACCTCAGTTCCATTTGCTTTGTTAATTTTTTATTTTTATTTTTTTCCCCGGTAGTCTTATCCTGTCTGTAAATTCCATGAACACTAAGTTAGAGAACAGTCAGAACTAGACCTTCAGATCCACTCTTTCCCTTTTAGAACAGTGATGTTATTTCAAACCATATTTTTGTTTGCCATAACCTCACATCCCTTAGGATGAATTAGTCCACAGACCTGCGTGTAGACTTCTGCGCTGGGGGGGCCTTGAGACCAGTATGACTTGTGACCATGATTCTTCACAAGATACTGCAGTGTTTTATGTGCAGGGGAAGAAACACACTTGATGAAGTATGAGCCATGTCCTTGGAGAACGTTCAATCTACTAGATAAGATAAGACACACAGCATTGATTACAGTACAGATTGAAAGTCTCGTCTGCCGCACAAGTAGCTGTGAGAAGAACTGATACAGATATAAACTGGCCGATGTTGTCATGCCCACTGGGTGTGGACATGGTGGTCAATTTCAGGCTGCAAAAGGAAGAAAGACTTAGTCTGATCTAGATGCAGGGTTCTGAGCTGGTGGTTTTGAAGCTGAGAACTTCTGCCCAGTTCTCACTCTCTCCCCTTATTTTCTCTTTCCCACCAAGGATCAGAACACCAGAGTTGTACTGGACTCCATTTTGGTAACTGGAGTGGGTACTTTGCCCTCAAGACAAGCTTAAAGTTCTCCCATCCTTTCTCTTTCCATTACTGAGCACTCAGGCTGTGGGTTGACTTTTATTTCCTGCCCTTATGTGTAAGAGTTGGGTCTTTGTCCATGGTGTTAGGGAAGGTCCAACTCTCTTCCCAACTGCATTGTCCTTCCTTACATTCACCTGAGCCGGGACCCGTTTAGGGAAGCCCACCTACCACAGTGCCCACACGCCTGTGTTTACAGATTCCTTGCTGAACAGGGAGTCTGGCCTACCTACTCTGAGGTCAGCCAACCACAGCCCCACAGGCTGGAAGAACTGCTTTCTATCTGTGGGAGGGAATAGGAAGTTTCATTTAAATAAATATATGAATAATAAAAATAAGAACTTTGGGTTAGTTTTGAATCTGTAAGTGAATTTTGAGTCCCACATTTCAGAAAAAAAGGCTTCTTGAGTTTTGACCTTTTTAAGCTCAGTTGTTTGTTAATCTCACCGTGAGAGGAAAAGCATAAAATCCGAAATGCATAAATAAGAGAATCTTCTGAGAAGACTGTTATTCAAGATGTAATTATTTGTGGGGAAAAAAAAGTGCCATTAAAAAAAAAAAGTAATTCCATACAGGAATTATAACTAAATTCAAAAGAGCATAAACTTTTTGCAGCCTATAGCAATACTTTCTACGTTAATATTACTGAACTCAAAGCAGATGAATTAAGCTCATTAAAATTACAAAAATTGATTTTCTCTTCTTATAACTCAGTGAATTTTACAAAGAGCAAATGTCACAGGTAACAAGTGCTTTATAGAATGTGTCTTGGTTTTTGTAAACTTCTAGTACTAGAGAAGAGCTTCATATTTTTATAAATACTAATTCTGTTTTAAATTCAAGTTTATTAAGTTCTGCTTCAGCTATAAACTATTCTCAATAATTTAAAAAAATTATTCCTATTGGCCTAAGAAAATAATGTCTTTCCCATCAGAAACTAGAAGTAGACTTTAAAAACTTAAAATCATAAAAATATCCATCCTCCCCAATGTATCTACAGATTTAGTACAATGCCAATAAAAAGCCCAAAATATTTTTTCACATATTTTGACAAGTTGATTCTAAGATTTAAATAGTAAAAGGTCAAGCAAGTGGGGGCTTACTCTCAGACATATCTCGAAACTTATTGCAATGTAAAGGTAATTAAGATAGCACAAGATTTGTCTGGAGACAGACAAATTGGCCAAGGAAGCCAAATAGAAACTCCAGGTACAAAACCCACATATAGAAACTTGATAATTAGTGAAACGGGGCTTGAAGCTCAAGGGTAAAAGGAGGAACTATCTATAAACAGCACTAGCATGTTTAGTTTTAGATACAAAATAATGAAGATTGCATTTCAACTTCACATCCTCTACATGTATGACTTTAAGGTAAGTGACAGAATTAAATATTTTAGGCAAAATGACAAACTTTTAAAAGACCTTATAAGGAATATCTTAATTACTTCAAGATAGAACATTTTTTAAAAAGCATGAAAGAACTAACCGTAAAAGAAAGATTGATAATTTCACTACATGAAAATAAAGGACTCCTGATCATCAAAAGAACTCATTAAAAAGAGAGGCAGAAGACATGAACCTTCTCCAAAGCAGACATACAAATGGCTAACGGACACATGAAAAAATGTTCAACATCATTAGCCATCAGGGAAATTCAAATCAAAACCACATTGAGATACCACCTTATACCAGTTAGAATGGCCAAAATTAACAAGGCAGGAAACAACAAATGCTGGCAAGGATGTGGAGAAAGGGGAACCCTCCTACGCTGTTGGTGGGAATGCAAGCTGGTATACACTTTGTGTGGAGGTTCCTCAAAAAGTTAAAAAAAAAAAAAAGAGCTATGACCTATGACCCAGCAATTGCACTACTGGGTATTTATCCCAAATATAGAGATGAAGTGAAAAGAAGGGACACATTCACCCCAACGTTCGTAGCAGCAATGTCCACAACAGCCAAATTCTGGAAGGAGCTAAGATGTCCTTCAACAGACAAATGGGTAAAGAAGATGGGATTCATATATACAATGGAATATTACTCAGTCATCAGAAAGGATGAATACCCACAATTTGCATTGACATGGATTGAACTGGAGGGTATGATGCTGAGTGAAATAAGTCAAGCAGAGAGAGTCAATTTTCATATGGTTTCACTCATATGTGGAACATAAGGAATAGCATGGAGGACCATGGGGGAAGGAAGGGAAAATTGAATGGGAAGAAATCAGAGAGGGAGATTAACATGAAAGATCATGGACTCTGGGAACAAAACTGAGGGTTACAGAAGGGAGCGGGGTGGGGAGATGGGGTAGCTGGGTGATGGGTATTAAGGAGGGCACATGTTGTGCTGAGCACTGGGTGTTATATGGAACTAATGAATCATGGAACACTACATCAACAACTAATGATGCACTGTATGGTGACTAACATAACATTAAAAAAAACAACAACAACCCAAACCCATTAAAAAAAAAGTGAGAGGACAAGGGGTCCCTGGGTGGCATAGTCTGTTGAGCTTCAGACTCCTAGTTTTGGTTCAGGTGGTGATCTCACTGTCTTGGGATCAAGCCCCATGTTGGGCTCTGGGCTCAGTGGGGAGTCTGCTGGAAATTGTCTGTCTCTCTCCCTCTGCCCCTCCTCCCACTTGCGTGCTTGCATGTGCTCACTCTCTCTCTCTCTCAAATTAATTAATTAAATAAAATCTTTAAAATAATAATAATAAAAATAAAAGTGAGTGGACAAGTAGGAAGAATGTATTTGCAGAACAGAGTTGTACCAGCAAAGGTTTTGTAGGAAGAGCATGTAAAGAATTCTTATGAATAAAGTGAAAAAGCAACAAATTACATAGCAATTGGCAAAAGATATGAATAGGAGTTTCCCAGTTCAGAAGGCACAACTGATGCCTCACGTATGAAAACATGCCTCCCTCCACAGCAGTCAGAGGAGTGCCAACTGGAACTACAATGAGACAGTATTTCACATCTGCCTGAGGGGTGTGCCTTAGTAAATACGAGGCTGGGTAGCCCATTTAACTTTTGGTGCCTTAGTTTTTCCATTCCGGAGATGAGACTTTTCTTTATCCATGTTTGCCACAGTCTGGTCTGTTATTCTACATTCTTTTAAATTCTAATACCTTACCTGTTTCATTACATCCGTTCTTCTCGCCCTTGTATCGGTTTCTAATGGATTTAGCAGGAAGCAGACATTTCTGTTCGGCATATACAAACCTGTGAAAACATTAAAGGAATGGAAGTGGAAATGGAAATTTCAGGCCACCAGGTGTCTTTATGCATAAACATAAATAATGCTGCCATAAAACTGACCCCAGCCTACCTTTTAAGTAGGAAAACATTCTCCTTTAATCCAACACGGGTAATTATGGATGATTCATTTGCTACTAATTTGCTGGAAACTCCATTCAGAAAATGCTAACAGTACATATATTAAGCCTTTCGTTAACACATGACATTCGACGGGAATTTGTTCACTCTGATCCTGTTCTTCTGAGGAAGTCCTTAGATGTGTCTCTTAATCAGCATAACGAGCTCTTTGGAATTTATGAAATCTAAAACTCCTTTCAGCTTTCAAGTTTTAGCTCTATGCTTTCCCTGTGAAGGACCGTTTACTTCCATAAAAACAGACTGAAGAGCTATCACGGGTCTCCCTCTCTCCTCCCCATCTGCTCTGCTTCTGGGTCTAACTCAAGTTCTTTGTTTCCTCTCCCCTTCTTCCTCTGCTTCTCTCTCTAGCTTTTATCCCTCATACTCTATTGCTCTTTCTCTCTTACTCCGTGATTAAAAAATAAATAAATAAGATAAAACAAACCAAATTAGAAATGTCTACTGACTTTCTAAAAAGTCATCCTTCACAACACTGAGCAGCACTGCTAACATGCTTCAATATACAATACATAGTTATGAATTTAACAAAATAAGTATAACCCATATTTCTCCTTGTAACCATGGTCTTATACAATGAGATATATTCGCTAGCAATGAACAGATGATCCATCTTTCTCGTATCAAAAATTAGCTTCCTCAAGTCTTCCAGGAATTTTTAGGAGTACTCAAAGCAATTGCTCACAACCTGGTCTGTCAGCAGGAGATCCCAAGCCTCCCAGACGCTTCGCTTGCGCTTTCTCTCTGGCTCCCCGGGAAGCCATCTGGGCAGTGTGACCTCTCATCTGCCCTTCTAGAGGAGGTCACTGACCCTGTAAGACACAGACTCCAGATGCTGATGAAAACCCAGCCTTCTGGCGTCAAAGAATCTCCCGATTACCAGTAAAGGTAGGGAAGATGGCTTCCTCTCCAACAAATCCTACTTCATTATCTGGGGAATGAGGTAGTTTTGCAACTATGCTCATCTCAATTCTTCATGAAAAAGAGCATTGCCAAATTCTGGTCCTCTCTGGGGTAACCCAAGGCTCACTCATGGTTCAAGGGGCATGTGTGGAACAGAGCATTTCCATGAGGGAGAGATAGATCCTCCTATTGTCCTCCTAAACCATGCCCCCACGTAGAACTTCAAGTCCTTCCTCCCATGCTGTCCTCTAAATAATCTATTTCCCATGCTATTCAACCTCCTAAAATATATCCCCGCTTGGAATTAAAAATTCTTTCTTTCTCCCAGTTACCAAAGCTGCTTCTCCCTCTTCCAGCCATTCTAGTTCAAACCAATGGCTTCCAGCATGTCAAAGATATAAGCATAAACTGGAAGAAGATAAGGTCCCAGCCCAACCATTCCTCAGGGCCTAATTAAATAATTAATTACACTGACCTGCTAGACCTGGAATTCGAACCTGATGCATGAACTTGGTGGAAGATACTGATTGCTTGTCCCATTAAATGAGAGCAAAAAGTGCATTCACCGAGCTCAAAGGGAAAGTTAAGTGTGGACTAGACCTTGTTTTTATCATTTGTCTGCAATGCTGTATATTTTTCTGACTGCATGCAAGCACACTGTAAAACACCTGAAAATTGCACATGTATAAATCACTCTGAAATCTTCTCACACTGAGACAACCACTGTTAAGATCCTGACATTCCTATTTCATGTCCTTCTTTGAACATACATGCAGATGTAGACTAAATTTGCATAAATGGAATCATATCCCACTACCTGTTTACATTTTGGAAATTTTTCACGCTGTTTTTTTTCGTTCTGCCCTCGTAAGTGCTCTTATTATTATCTTTTTTAAATCCCTCATATTATTTACCTAGCGTGGCTTATTGTGAGTACTTCTTTCTCCTCCTTTAAGTGAAGAATTGCCTTAAGAATGAGACCACATGATAGTTGTCTTTCTCTGATTGACTTATTTCACTAAAACATGGGGGACTAGGGGGGCAGAAAAAGAAGAAAAGAAACAAGATGGGATTGAGAGGGAGACAAACCATAAGTGACTCTTAATCTCACAAAACAAACTGAGGATTGCTGGGGGGAGGGGGTCGGGAAAGGTGGGTGGGGTAATGGACATTGGGGAGGGTATGTGCTATGGTTAGTGCTGTGAAGTGTGTAAACCTGTTGATTCACAGACATGTACCCCTGGGGATGAAAATATGTTTATAAAAAATAAAAATTAAAAAAAATTTTTTTAAACAAATAAATAAAAATCTTTTAAAAAATTAAAAAAAAAAAAAAGAATGAGACCACACTGGGGTGCCTGGGTGGCTCAGCGGTTTAAGGCCTCTGCCTTGGGCTTGGGTCATGATCCCAGGGTCCTGGGATGGAGCCCCGCATTGGGCTCTCTGCTCAGTGGGGAGCCTGCTTCCTCCTCTCTCTCTGCCTACTTGCCTCTCTGCCTACTTGTGATCTGTCAAATAAATAAATAAAACCTTAAAATAAAATAAAATCTTTAAAAAAATGAGACCCTAAGCATCCATGTACCCACCACCTCACTAAAGCTGAAATATCACAACACAGCTGCTATCTCCTCCTCTCCTTCCCCCACGTATTAACCACCATCATAATTTGGTGTTTGTTACTGACATAAATATCCTTAACCACATGTCATATACATCTTTGTCCCTCAACAATACATAACAGTTTTATAATTTCTTCACCTTCATGCAAATAATCACACTTTATATATTTTTCTGGAACTTCTCTTTTTGTGGCTCCATGGGATAGGAGTAACTCTAGCTTATTCATGTTTGCTATTTTGTAGCATGCTAGTCTGTGAATGTGCCTGTTGTTTATCTAGTCCCCTGTTAATGCACATTGGTATTGTTTTCAGCTTTTTTGCTATCCCGAGATACACTGCCCTGACTATTCTTTTCAAGTTGAGAGGCAGTGCAGCATAGCAATTTGAACACCAACTCCACCGCCATGAATCTGGCACATGGCAGTCCGTTTAGTAGCTAAGCAACCTTGGCAAAGTTATTTAATCTCTCCAGGCCTCAGTTTCCCATTTTATTTTTTTTTTTAAAGGTTTTATTTATTTATTTGACAGAGAGAGAGAGAGAGAGAGAGAGATCACAAGTAGGCAGAGAGGCAGGCAGAAAGAGGAGAGGAAGCAGGCTCTCAGCTGAGCAGAGAGCCCGATGATCCCAGGACCCTGGGATCATGACCTGAGCCGAAGGCAGTGGCTTAACCCACTGAGCCACCCAGGTGCCCCTCAGTTTCCCATTTTAAAATGGAGATAAAATTTACTTCATAAGAACATTGAGATGATCAGCTTGAAGCATATGTAATTGGGATTTCTGTAGGCCAAAGAGAGTCAAATATCAGCATTTTCATATGGTACAAATGCCTGTGAGTTGATACACACGTTTAATATTGTAACTATATGGTAAATAATCATTGTTAACTGGGATGATAGTGATGATGAAGATACCATTTCTTTGTGTTTTTGTGTATCAGAGTTTCCCCAACCTACACATCTAAGAACAGAAGTGCTGGGTCACAGGATCTGTATAAATTCAACTTTTATTTCCAAAATTTTTGCCAAAATTTTCTTATCCAAGATATGATTTAGCTTACCATATATTACAGTCTTCTTTAATAGATCTCAATAAAGTTTTATAGTAAGTTTGTAATAAATTCTCTCTCTGTGTGTACACATTTACTATTATTTCAACAAAGCAACTTGCAACACTTTACATGCTTAAAACTGAACATCATCTTTCCTTTCCAGTGAACAAAAAGAAAATCTTAAAATAAACTGAAGCAAAATTACAATAGAGAATGTCAATTCCAAAGAAGATGCTACAGGTTCTATGGAGTCTTCCATCAAGTGACAGGGCTCGAGTCATCATTAAGAGTGAAATCACGTTTTTCTCCTGTTCCCTCCCCCATCCCTCCTCTTCCTCCTCCTCACACTGCTCTTCTCCTGCTCCTGCTTTTGCCAATGAAATATTTTAAAATTATACATTCTAGATATTGATTGCTGTTACATAAGAATTCAATTGATTTTTTTTTTTTTTTTTTTTTGCTTTAATATTCCAGATTCAAAGGTGAACATCCTCTGATGTTCTGATGTCAAGGGGAGACAGGACTCTGATTACCTATTCAGATCCTGTGACTTCTCCATGTTTCTGTGAGATTAGCATGACCTTCCTCAAAACAATCAGTCACCATCTTTGCTTTTCATGGATCAGAAAAGTTCTTTGCTGATCTCTCCCTAGGACTGTCACCCAGAGCTCTTAGACACTGTTTCTTTGGTTTGCCTTAGCTCACAGAGAAAAGCTTGCTCTAACCGTACCCAGAGAAGCCCTTGGCTCTATTTGCTTCTGGCACCCTCCCCTGACTCTGTGGCCCCAGCAGCCACATCTGGTGATTGGATAGAGCTGCCATCTTCCCTTGATCCACCTCTACTCTTTGTTTTCCCTCTCTATTCAGAGGATCAAGAGATTCACTCTGCTGTATAACAAAGGCTCGTTCAGTACCAAGAACAAGGTTCCATCTGAGAATAGATACAAACTACTGAAAGTTCCCAATTAAGTCAACATTTAATAGTCATATGAGCTGATATGACCTAGGAATTTATTTGTAATAGGAGAATGCTAAATTAATATAAGAGACTATTAGTCAAAAGTGTTATGAATAATTTCAGGACAAAGCATAGTAAACAATTCAATGCCAAATGATTAAATAGTAAAATTAAATTAATTAATATCAGAAAAGTGAGAACTACAAAGAGACTTTCCATGAGCTAACATGGAGTAGAATATTTTTCCAGAATAACATGTGTAATATTTTAAGGATACATAACTATTTAAAATCCCATTCTTTCTGTATCTCCTTATGCCAGTGATTATCCTCTGTTGTTTTCCTATCTCCATTTTTCCCCCTTCTCTGCTGGACCCCGTTAAGCATCCAGCTCTTGATTTCAGCTTGGTTTATGATTTCAGGGTTGCGAGATGGAGCCCTGTGCCCAGCTCCATGCCGAGCGTGGAGCCTGCTTGAGATTCTCTCTCCCTCTTCCTCTGCTCCTCCCCCCACAATACATATTCTTTCTCTCTCAAGAAAAAAAATAATAATAAAAACAAAAAACAAAAACCAACATACAACCCATACAGAAGAAAAAACTTGTGTGATGGAAACTAACATAAATTTTGCCTACTTACAGAAAGAGGTCACTTGAAAGTTTTCCTTGGATTGAGAGGACTCTTTGCTATAAAGGCAAAAGGATCTTAAGTCTGTATAATATCCATTAACATCAGAGTAAGTTGCCTTGTGGGTCATATTGTTGACTTTTGAAGATATTTCAGTATACTGGCATATCTAAATGTAAACTGTCTTTCTGAAATCAGCTATACTTTTTGTGAGTGTCACCTATTCTGAAGAAAAGCTAAGATGCTTTCCCATTAGAATGATTTAATACTTTGAATGAAAATAAAAAAATATAAGTTCAAAGCAAAAAGCAAATATAGATTTAGTAGAATATTTAATAAAAACTTTTTTTTTAACGTATTTTGTTTGAGGTAGCTCATGTTCCTTTTTTATTGTATGGTGGGAAAACCGCACTTGGCTACCACAGGATTCTATGATGGCTTGGAGCTTGCATTCTAGACACTGTCGCTTCCCGGGGGTAAGGGGCAACCAGCCCACCAACTGCACTGACATAGAAAAAAAAACACCGAGACTATTCTTTGGAAAACTATTCATCTCTGGGAAAGGATTATGTAACTACTAGATTCATTTTTCAAGACTTTTCATTTTATATATTTCTAAGAAATAAAAAAATCCCACATGTAGTCATTAGACAAGGATCATAATCTTCATTGGTAATATGTGCTACTTAATAACAAATGCAGATTAGCTCTGGCAAATGGCTTGTAAGAGTTAGACTTAATTCTACGGATGATATAATAATATGATGTTAAAACCAGTAGGAAATGACAGAAAGATGAGTGCAGAGGGAACGCAGTATACAGTCTTCAAGGAAACATTATAAATATGGATTTAAGCCACAGATATACAGACATTTTTATCATTTTTGTATCCCTCTGCCACTAATATAAATGTCAGAGGCTCCATGCCCTAAATTATCATTACTGCTGTTTTTGTCTCCTTTTTGCCTGAAGAATTGGAAAGCCACTATGTTTTACTCTGCTTCAAGGCACCTACCTCATGGTGGGTAGGCTGAATTAATTGAGGTGAAGGGAGTGCCTATAAGAAGAAGTCAAGACTCCTCTGCGCTGTGCACTAGGGTTTGATTCACATTTTATAAGGCTTAGAAAAGTGTTGTCGAGCCAGCTTCCCACGCAGTTACCCAGCAGCAGAACAGATCTGAAATACTTCAGCATCTCAGCTTGTTATCTCTGTTGCCCTCGTCTTGTTCTTCCCTTCCTCTCTCTCTCCCTTCCTTTCTTTCACCCTCTCTCCTTCCTTCCCTCTTTATCTGCCATCTGTCTAGTCTGTCAACCCTCTCCCTCTATGTTTACGACTCTCTTATTTCTCCCTAACATACTGTATCCATCTTTATTACTCATCTCTACCAGCACTGTCCGTGTCCAATAGAACTTTCTTCAACACTGGCGATGTTCCATATCCACACTATGCCATCCAATGACCTCCAGCCACACTGGAGGTAGTGAGCTTTCACAAGCGCTGGAGCACTTCAAATGTGGCTTTGTGTCACTAAGAAAATGAATTTTAATTATGTACTTTTAATTAATTGAAGCTTTTATTTAAATACCCACATATGGCTAGTGGCTAGGATACAAAATAAGAACAAAATGCCATCCTGACCCTCTGAAATATCACATTTCAGGGCACTTGTACTGGTATTTTCCCCTGGATAGTTGGAGGTTTGCTGAGTTGGCAAGCAGAATGTTCCTTATTGCACACGAGTTTGACAAACTAAGAATATGGTAGAAAGTCAGGATACGTAAAGTAAATTATACATGCACAAATTGGTTAAGATTCGAGATAGTTAAGAAAAAAAAGTGCATGACCGACATACTGCTAAACAACAAAATAGAATAAGTAGGTCTTTGATGGAGACATTTGTTTTCTGAGTGTTTTAGATATTCCTCAAAATAACTTTATCAACAGAGCTCAGACTTGTGTTCTCAGATGGACTCTTCTACCGTCTAGCTGTGTGACATTGAACAACTCAGTGAATCTTCTCTATGAACCTTGAATTCTCCACCTTTCGTAAAACAAAGAACGGGGGTCAATGATATAAGCACCAAGTGCTATTAGGCTGTGGAAGTCAGGCCTTTGGAGATTTTTTCTTATGACATATTTAATATGTAGCTTGCTTGTCTTTTAAATATTAATCTGTAGATGTGAAAACTTAAATCACCTTCATGTCTTAGTCTGCTGTATTTTTAGCACAGATGTCAAATACAATCTTAAATTCTTAAGAAAGAGGGAGACACCCACAGAGAGACAGAGAGAGAGAGAATGCTAACCACAAACTATAGTTAATTTTTAATCTTATTCAAATCTCTTTTTTTTTTCCCCAGGGGGGTAGTCTTCAAGTACAACTATGTATGTTGATAGCGCATTAGATTGCTGATTTTACTGGCCATGGGAATGCTCTTTATAGCTCCTACCTAAAGTATGGTCTTTCAAGAATATGCTGTGAGTGTTTTCTAGAGCAGAATCTTTGTAAAGAACTTTTTGGGGTAGACTACATCTATCTTACTTTCTTATAAACTTTTTCATAAATATTTAGGAGCTCAGGTCTGGTGTGGTGGCTAGACTATTGTTTAGAAAACTCTAACTTATGTTTACTTTAATGAAGCAAGCCTGTAGCTCTCTGAGTTTGGGTAGACCACAAATTGTTGTTTTTTTTTGTCCTTACAATTTTGAATAATTATGGTATTTCATTTCCCTTTTCCCAACTATTAAATCTATTAAATACCTCAAGGAGTTATTATTTATTCTTTACCTACTTTCAGGAAGGATTTATGGTAGGCAATATGCACATTCAGTAATTGTGATAGTCATTTTGTAGACGGAAGGCCTAATTCGATTGTTCTTGCATAGAAATGTTCAGTCAATTCTCTCTTATCCACACTAATGGATAGAAGCAATCGAGCAGATAATTTAAGTCACCAAATGGACCAAAATGCATTTTACATTTTCCTTGGGAATATACTTTAATATTTACATTTGAATGTGGGCACCGTGGATGTTTAGCTATTCCATGTAAATGACAAAAGCATCCCTGTGGGAGATTTATTGCCGGTATCAGACCCCTCTCCCGTTCTTCAGTATTCCACCCTTCCGCACCGCTCACCGCTGAAAACCGAATGAATCACTTAACATACTGATGAGAAACGGGAGCCTGGAGCAGAATTTCCTTATCTCTCTAAATTTCTGGCTCAGCTCTTTCCTGGGACAGATCGGCAATGAAATGTTCTGGTTTCGACCCTTTCTCTTCCGGTGACTGCTGGAAGAGAAAGGTTTAATTACTCGTGGCAGATGATAACGCCCAGGAAGATTCTGCCTGGAAGCCACTTTGAAAGCCATTTGAGGAATTCCCCTCTGCCACAGTTAGTTTCCACTTGTGAAATATTTCTGTAACTATGTTTCACAATACAGAGGCTATTTTCTTCCTTTCTCTGCCTGCTGTAATAGAGGGACAACTGTTGTAGGAATGTCACAAATTCTACAGAGGGTGATGTTAGTGCACTAAAATAATTCACACACACATACATATACAATTACTTTGTTAATTATAGATTTGGGATTTATTTTGCCTATAATAATCAAAATTTTAGTGGCAATAATAATTACATATTTAAGTAAGGCCAAAATTAATTTTTTTAAATCATTTTGGAGGAATGTGAATTTCAGAAGCACCAACAGGTCTTTGCAAGTCTACTAAAAAGAAAATTGTTATTATGATAACATTGATGTACCCACATGTAACTTTCTTAAAAGATTATTTTATGTCTAGAAAACAAGACCTTTGCATTAAAAACAGCTCATCAGTGATTATTCATCTCTAACTTTGTGAAGAAAAAATTGTTGTCTATTTCTGTCCTTCCCTAATATTGATACGGATATTGCAAATATTGTAGATTTGTCTGCAAATCTTCTTGAGCAAATCAATGATTAATGTCTTTTAATAACCCAGAAGGACTGCAACTTCACATATGAATTTCACTTAAAAGCTGCTGACCAAGTTTAAGATCTGCGTTTAAATAATCCATAAATTCATTAGTCAGATTTCCATTTACTCTTCTGCAAGATAGTTGATTTCAATAAACTTTCAGTTGGACTTTGCCTAAGATGATGTTACTTGAACACATTTCTTTTATCATCAAACAAGTTCCAGAGAAAATGTATAACCCTGTCAGTAGTGTTCCTTCATGTAAACTCCAATTTTGTTTCTAATATCCCTAGTGTCTTTATCTGCTTATCTAAAATGCATTGTTTAAAAGTGACATTGTCATTTTTAATTATTAAAGAAAATAAGGAGAGTTACATGGCAGCTTGCACAAAAGGGAGGATTTAGTGACCACTTATTTTACTACTATTAATGCAGAAACAGACCGGGAGTGGAATGAGTTAAGGTAGTATATTTTTAAAAGGATTTTTAAAAAGCTACAATGAAGGAAGATCGTGCATTATTTACATACTTAAGCATTTTAAATTAACTACATCAGACAAGCATGACCAAGGAACTAATGGATCCTTCATTATCAATAGCTACTAATGGTTATTCCATGTTCATTATGACTTTGGGAGTGATGAACATGAAAAAGAGATATATTTTGTGTTTATAAAAAGCACAAGTATAAATGAATTATCATACAGTAGAGAATCTACTTTTGAACCAGGGATGCAATGTACATTAATCTATTGCATTTGACTTTAAACTGTATTATATTGAGATTCCAGCTGGAATGGGGAGGGGAGTTGACTTCTAACTAATTTATAGAATTTTAAATGATTCTCAAAGTCTGTTAGGGCAAATGAAAGACTGCTAGAATACAATGCATGCAGTATAATACTGGTCTCAATTCTGAATTTGAGAATTCATTGTATATGAACAGAGAGGATGAGTAACAGAATCATTAATAGCATCTGAAAAGAACAGAGTAAGGTTGATAATCAACTGATGTGTTTTTGAGCATTTTACTCTTGACCTTGGTAAGAGTAAGTTTAAGACTGAAAATTTGGTCTCAGTTCTATACAACTGCAAGAATGCAAACAAATCTGTTCAGAAAGAAATTTAATCATAAGTACTATTGTTTATAACATTAAAAATTTTGTTGTGGGTTTTCTTTTAATTGTAAAATATGAAGGGAAAATTGTATATAGCAAAGTCTTACACAATCCTCTGTAAATGCAGTAAAGATGAGGTGGTTAATTATAAAGAAGAAATAAAATAAATGTAGCTTCATTGTAAATATCCCCATTAGAAAATGGTTAGACTTGTGTCTTCTCTGTTCTTTGTATTCCCAGCCTGACTCACAATTGGTTTTTAATATATATGTGTTAATTAAATAAAAATATCATCACATATAGCTGAAAACAAACTGAATGAGAAATCAAGGAGAAATCAAGAAATTCAGGAAAAAAAGGAACTCTTGCCCAAGTAGATGAGGGCTTCTTTGTGGAAAATGATCTACTCCAGTTGGGCATTGAAGGACAAATTGGTAATGACAAGGAAGGACAATATATTATAACATCTGGCTTTTGAAACTTTGGCTTTTTACTTCTAGAAAACTATTTAAATATATTTCCACAGGAATATAAACCTAAACCACTATTTCCCACTAGTGGGAAATTTCCCTATTTTCAGCAAATAAATAGGCATTTGAATTTTAAAAGAATAGTAATAGAAATTTGATCAACGGAGATACACTGAGAAGAGAAGAACATATTTCTGACACAACCTCAAAGAAATAGAGAAATACAGCAGCTTTTAACAAAAAATAAACAAATTCCTGTTCAGAATATTGAGAGGTCATTTCCTACGTATAAGTCAGTCAGTTGTCTCAAAATTCAGAAGGGAAGAAAGAAAAGAATTTGTATATATCTACATCTATATATATCACCTCACCCACTATCTCATTTAATCCTAACAATAGTAATACTATAGGTTATTTTGTATGGATTTAAAGATTCAGAAATGAATGATTTCCCCAGGATGACATGAGTGGTGGATCAGAAATCCAAGCCCAGAAGTAGGAATTCAAAGTCAAGCCCTTTTTGCTACAATATTTAGTGTTAGAAGAAAGAATAGAGCACAATAATTACTGAAAATGTTTTATTTATATTTTCTGAAAAATTAATTAAAATTTGTTAATCTTTAATAAACAGTTTCAAAGATAAATTAACCATGTGAAATAAATTAGGTCAAACTCAGGGAAAAAGAGAATTGAGAGAACTTATAAATACTAAGTTTTTAGTATAATTATAATTTCAATTTCTATTACAAAATAGTTCTTTTTTATTAATTTATTTGCTCACTAAATATTTACTGAATGTCCCCAATGTGCCACACACTGTGTTTGGGGTTGGCTATGCAATTACAAAGGACACCATTTTTGCCCTTGAGAAGATCATAAATTAAGACTTTTCATATTTTCAAAGTTTGCTTAATGGGAAATTCGTTGCTATGGGGATCAGCATGAGACAAATGTGAGCAGATTTAAGAGCATGGTGTGATTCTGAAGTAAGAAGACATTTCCATAAGCCACACAGGAACATTTATCTCATTTCTTTACAATCACACTGGGTGCCTAATGATTTATTTTTAATTTGTTTCTACTAATAGGCTCCCTCCCAAACTCTTCCCTGTTTTCACCTTACTTTCCTTCCCCATTTTCTCATCACTCAATCTCTACCCTTCAATTGCTTTTTGGGCTCCTATTTGGTTCAGTGAAACATTTTTCAGTGGGCTCCCAAGGTCAGCTCTGCTGTCCCTTTCAAACGCTAATGCATTCTTTTACAAAGCCTTGCCAGCAGTAAGAATTCCCCCCAAATATGCAGAAAGTTTTAGGACTGGCAATGAATATAAGATCAACCAGGATTGGGTGCATATACATGAACAGAAAAGGGCATTTATCACAAACATTTTAATTAAGAAATATTTTAATGTGATTGAAAAAGTACTGTTCTTTTTTAAAAAAATCTGCTAGTATATGATGATGGGTTGTGTGATTTTATAATAATATACTCTATTCTTATTAAAAAAAGTCTCCTCTCATGGCTCATCTTTTTATTTTAATTGCAAAATACAGAAATTGAAAAGAGAACAAGTGGACCCAGTATCCTATAATGGAAAAGAATAACACCTTCTCAGATATTTCTTTTCTGGAGAATGTCTCACTATATTTGCATACATTTTACTATGACTATATCCAAAAGAGGTGCCCATGTGTTTCATTTACTTCAGCTCACCAAGGTAATTCTGTTGGTCTTTGGGTCACTTGTTTCTAGAGCCTTCTTTCATTTTGACCATCTACTTGAAAATATATGTAATGTATCAGTCAGGGACCAAGAGGTGAGAAACTATGTTGTTTAACACAAATCCATCCATATGACTGGAAAAGCACTTAGCATATATTTTCTATTGGATTTGGGCTTTTTCTATCTACAATAGACAGCTCTTTGTTATTATTGCAAAAATGTCTGATGCCCTACATAAAGTATACTTTAAAAACTTGAGAATAATCCCACGTTTTAGTATTTTTCCATATACTAGGAAACTTTTAATAATGAGAAAAAGTCATAGATATAGACAGAAAGCAAGTATTTTCTTTTATTTCCTCAGGTATTTAAGACCTTCCTATGCATTTAAAAAAATTGTCCCTTTCTCTAAACTGAGTCATACTGAACCCACACATTCAAACACATGAACACCGAATCATAGAAGCATGTTGCAGCCTCTGTCCTAATTTTGTTCTCACTTTAGATTTATTTGGACAGGCACTAGCTACCTCTAATGCAAAGGATCTTCAACTTATCCCTACTAGTGTTATATTTTATTCCAACAGATGAATCTGTAGACCACCTATCTCCACTTAGCTCTGATTCTATTGGGAAAAGAAAAAATCTGAATTAGATGAAGAACAGAGATACCTTTGATAAGAAATAAAATTACCTTTGGAAGTCTGTTTTTTCATAATATCACAAAGTAAATATTCATAATAGAAATTTAAGGATAAACTGTTATAATGTTAATAAAATCAAGTGATCAGTTTCTAGAACCAAGAAGACTCTCAGGACCCCTATGAATCCAAGAATCATTGCCTCATGGCAGCTTTTGCTAGTCATTATGTTTCCTATTAATTTGTCATTGTTTATTCCTTTGGCTAGTGTCAAAAAATTTTTAGTCTACTCTTCATCACAACTTTTTCAAAACGTATTTTTAATAAAAAGGCACAAAACTAGCAAATTTTGCATTCCAATTATATACTCAAATTTTAGGTATTGAAAAACTAAGAAACTAAGAAAGACTTTAAGGGAGTTGGAAAAATAGTCAAAATATATTTATTTCTTTAGTAACCAAAAGGGAGTAGTACTCCTAATCACTACGATAATAGCCATAAAAGTGACTGCTTTTATTTAATAGAATGCCTTAATGTTAGTTTTCTAATATTAACCTTCTCCATCATGTAAACTTACTTTCACTAGACATTAGGTCACTAATACTTTTAAGATAAATGGTAGCTTTAGTAAGCTCTCCGATTGCTTATATTTGAGATGGTAACACTGCTGTAATGAGGAGTATGAGAGGGAAGGTCCACATGTAAATAAGATTGTTGGAGAAGAAATGGCCAGTGTTGACTAAGAAACACCTAGTTATGTAAGAGAAATATCAAAAACAGAGGGCAATTTAAACTTAAAAGTAGACATATAGGATTTTGTTCAAATAACTGAAATTACATTATCTAGTGAGAAAGTGGCTAAACTTGAGCAGGCAGAGCTATGATTGCCAAATACTTTTTTTTTTTTTTTAATATTGGAAAAAAGGGCATAAGAATTTTTTGTCAATAAATATTTTCAGGTAGAGAGTGACCAGAAGTTGTTGTTCTATGAGAGTGTATTATTTAGGAATCTTTTGCATGTAATGATAAATTAAATTCAAATTGTCATTGAATCACTGGCTCAGAAGACTTGGTCAGGTGGCACGATGAAATTACCAAAACCAAACTTCTCCCATCTCTTCCCTCTCTGTCTTCAGTGGTATTATTTCAATTTAAAACTGGCTCTAACTTTAATCTAAACCTCTCCTTCTGGTCAAAAGATGGAGACCAGCTGCTATCAGGAGAGACATGCTTACTTAATTATACTCAGTAGGAAGAAAGATTGTTTCTACCAGTATACTTCTTGGAAAAACAATCCAACTTCTTTCCAAGAAATCTGCAGAAAATGTCACAATTTGCATTTGCCCAAATTGTGTTCTGATTCCAATGAAGGAAGGCAAGATAGTCAGTTTCCACAAAGTACTTGAGCTTCATAGACAAGAGGATACAAACAATTGGGATATAGTGAATAAGATAAAAGGTGAAAAGATCCCAAGCAATCCTTTATGGCAAATACCTGCTATTGAGAAGTTATTTGCTTTTGCAAAAGATGATGGGATTGATCCTGGTTTTTGCTACTGTCCCTGAGAGCTCACTTAGAGCAAGGAAAATTCTGTGACGAGGTCTCTCAGAGAAGCTGTCTACTTGAAGTTGAGAGAGAATGGTGAGCTTTATCTACTGATGGTAGAGGAATCTGTTATCTTTAAAGCTAAGGTCATGTTCCTCTCCTTCACTGTTCCTTTCTTTTCCCACTCAACCCTCACTCTCAGCACACAGACAGCTACGTATAATAGAAGCACCAATCCAGGGGTATAGAAAAAACTGACATGGTTCCTCTGAATCCATCCAGTTGTTTTGATAATTCTTTTTCTTCTTTTCTTCCTTGTCTGCTGTCTCTAGTGTCTGATCATGTCTTTATTCTTCAGCACCTTCTACTAGTTTGCAGCATTTTGAAAAATTGAGTATCTTAGGATTCTTTCAAAGCACAATTTAAACATTTTAGGGTTGAGAAAAATTAATGGATGAATATATGCATTAGTGTGATATATATTTAACAAAGAAAGTGCTTTGAATTATAGAAAATGAATTCTAAAAGAAATCTTATTCATTTGCTAAACATTAATATGATTATTGGTTCTATGAGGGACATTTTTATTTACAAAACCTAAGAACTCCGCTCTTTGTTAAAATACACAGACACATACATGCACACACATAATTTTTTTTTTAAAGATTTTATTTATTTATTTGACAGGCAGAGATCACAAGGAAGCAGAGAGGCAGGCAGAGAGAGAGGAGGAAGCAGGCTCCCTGCTGAGCAGAGAGCCCGATGCGGGGCTCGATCCGCTCGATCCCAGGACCCTGAGATCATGACCTGGGCCGAAGGCAGAGGCTTAACCCACTGAGCCACCCAGGCGCCCCCACACACATAATTTTTAAAAGCAATTTGAGAAACACACAAAAGATATGTTGGTAGATTGTGGTAAAATGCCTTTGAGGTTTTTTTATTATGTATTTTACTACATTCTATGCATATTTCATTATATTCTTATGGTTAGATAATAAATGATGCTAAATAGAACATTCATAGGCACCTTCACTGATTTTACTTTTCCACGGTTCCATGTTCAAAACCCTTCCTATGTGTATTAGAGGACATTTTTCAATTTCTAGTACCCAACATCTCAAGCCTTTTCTTTCTCAAGAGATTCCCAGATTATGAGGTTAAAAGCACTAGATACTCTCACTTCTTGGCATCAGGGCACATGAACTAGGTTCTCCCAATTGCATGATTCTGTTTGGGACTTTTGAGTCTTCAGGTAGTGATTCAAAAATAATAAGATAACTAATATTCATATAGTTCTTATGTTTTAGACCATGTTTTAAATGCTTTACTAGTTTAATATTTACAACAACTTTATGAAATAGAGACTTATTTTTCACATTTTACAGACACAGAAATGGAAGATCAAAGACAAAAGCCCAGTTGGTTTAGTATTGATGGCAATCGGCTATGAAAGTCCAAAGACATGACGGGCACTAAGATTTGAGCATTAATTCATTTTTGCTGCCAATCATGCTAAATTGGTTGGTATGGTATGGTTGGTATGATCCACCATAAAACTGGATAGAATATACAATAAAATGGTTTCCAGGCATTGGATAACAGGAGCAAAAGGAAATGATCCCTGAGAGAGGGGGAGGTCCAGGAGATGATACCCAGTTACCACAACCCCACACACAGCTTTCAGCCTGGAACAATTTTCTGACAGAAACACAAGTAGCTAGAGTCCATGTAAAGAATGAGGGTCCCATTGGGACAAGAAGTGGAGATCAGAGTCTGAAACTGATAAACGGATGAGTATTTGCAGGGCAAAGTACTGGAGAGACTCAATATTAACAAGAAACACATTCCTTCACATCTAGAATTTCAATGCAATGCCAATCAAAACCTCACCACGCTTTTATTTATTTTTGAAATTGGTAAACCGATTCTAAATTTCATATAAAATCAAAGGACCTAGTAAACCCAAATTTTCTGTTAAAAAGGGAGGGGGGGAATAAGAACAACAACAATAAAGTTAGAATATTTAGCCTACCTGACACCAGGACATAGTAGATAGCTATAGGGAACAAGAGAATTTAGTGTTTGCACAGGGATCACTGAAATACACCACAGAGTCCAACATGGGCCCACATACCTGAGCAACTGATTTTTTTTTAAGATTTTATTTATTTATTTGACAGACAGAGATCACAAGTGGGCAGAGAGGCATGCCGAGAGAGAGAGAGAGAGAGAGAGAGAGAGAGAGAGAGAGAAGCAGGCTCCCTGCCGAGCAGAGAGCCTGATGCCGGGCTCCATCCCAGGACCCTGTTGCGAAGGCAGAGGCTTTAACCCATTGAGCCACCCAGGCACCCTGAGCAATTGATTTTTTTAAAATAAAATAGTTAGAGTAATTTAGTAAGAACAAAAAATAGGCTGTTTTCAACAATAGTGGAAAAGCATAACATCCAAACGGGAAACAAAAATAGAATCAAACCCTGACTCTATCTCACACTAACACAAAAATCAATTCAAAATGGATCATAGACCTAAATGTAAATCCTAAAAAATATATATGTATTTATAAAGGAAAAAATAGCAAAAAAATGTCATGACCTTGACATAGGCAACAATTTCTTGGAGAGTGCACAAAAAGCACTAAACATTTGTTTAATGATAAAATGGACTTCATATTAATTCTGTTCTTTTAAAATCACAAAATTCTAGCCAGTCTAGGAGAAATATCTGCAATCATATATCTGACAAAGTGCTAGTGTCCAGAATACTAAGAAAACTCTCACAACTCAATCATGAAACAAACTAACCCAAATACAAGATAGTCAAGAGACGGAGCACCTGGGTGGCTCAGTGGGTTAAAGATAGTCAGGAGACTTAAACAGACACACCCAAAAGGTGGACAATAGGCAATAAACATGAGCACATGAAACAAACATGTGAAAATATGCTCCATCTTATTAGCTAACAGTGAAATACAAACGAAAACCCTGATAATACACTACTTAGCACTCACTAGGATGGATAGAATTAAAAAGAGGGATGGTATGAGATACTGGTGAAAACCAGACCTGGAATATTGCCAACAGAACTCTGAAATGATAACAATGGTCTCTGAGATCTCTTTGCCAGTTTCATGTTGAGCAAACACCTACAATTTGATACAGCAATTCCACTTATGTATTTGTCCAAAAGAAATGAAACCATATATTTATACAAAGGTTTTTATAAGAAAGTCGATAGCAGCATCGTTCATAATATTTCAAAGGTAGAACTAACCCAAATGCCCATCAACTGAAGAATGCTTGAGCTGATTATGATATATTCATTTATTTTTATTTTATATTCATTTATTTTATTTTTTAGATGAGATTAGCGTTTATTTGTTATTATCACTTATAATGGACTACTATTTCACACTAAAATGATACTGACAAGAACTAACATAATAATATGGACAAATCCCCAAACATTATGCTAAGTGACAATAGCCATATTGTGACAATAGCCAAAGATGACATAGTGTACTCCTTCCATTTATATAATCTTCTAGAACAGGCAGAATTAATCAAAAGTGATAAAAATAGATCAGTTTTTGTTTGGGATATGAGAATAGAGATTGACCGTGAAGGGAATGTTCTGGGGTATAACAATGTTCTGTCTTGATCAGGATGGTAATTACAGAGGTGTACACAGTCATCAAAACTTGATTAACTAGGGATGCCTGGGTGGCTCAGTTGGTTAAGCAGCTGCCTTTGGCTCAGGTCATGATCCCAGCGTCCTGGGATCGAGTCCCTCATCAGGCTCCTTGCTCAGCAGGGAGCCTGCTTCTCCCTCTGCCTCTGCCTGCCACTCTGTCTGCCTGTGCTCCCTCTCTCTCTCTGCCTCTCTCTCTGACAAATAAATAAATTAAAAAAAATTAAAAAAAAACTTGATTAACTATACATTAAAATTGTGTACATTAATTCTATGCAAATCAGATGTTAATAAAGTACAGTTTTAAAAAATCCCAACACTGGGGCACCTGGGAGGCTCAGTCGTTAAGCATCTGCCTTCAGCTCAGGTCATGATCCCACAGTCCTGGGATCGAGCCCCACATCTGGCTCCTCACTCAGTGGGGAGCCTGCTTCTCCCTCTCCCTGCTCCTGCTTGTGTTCCCTCTCTCACTGTGTCTCTCTCTGTCAAATAAATAAATAAAAACTTAAAAAAAAAAATCCCAGCACTAGCCCTGGACTCTTGAATTTACCAGCAAGAACATCGAGTGTCCTAGAAATCCACTTTAACCACGGTGTTCCCATGGTTTGACCTTGGCTGAGTTTGCTAATCCTTTGGTTCTTCTCTGGTTATAGAGCCTGAATTTCCCAACTCTACCTTGATTCTGTGACCTCTCCAATATTCTTCTACTTTCTTATTTTCTGCTTAATTTAATCAGAGTCAGTTTCTGTTAGCTGCCCACTAACAGAGCTACCTACACAGATCTGTAGGAACTGTGTGAGCAGGGTCTAAATAACTCCCTGGAAATTTAGAGCCTGTTCTTTATAATCCTAGATCTTCTAGTAACACTGTGATTTTTAGCAAGCCTTTCCTCCTACCATGTGACTCAGTCTCTTAATTTGGTATTTGTACCGAACTTACTATTCAAGTCTTCATTAGTACTGTGTCCTCTGCCATGTTGGTTGGGTGAGAATTTTGCTCCTTATGTAAGGCCTGACTACATATCTAACTGGTGTGTGAGAAAATGAGTTGGTTATTTAGAGCATTTTTCATCCTATTTTACCCTGTATAATTCTTTCAGGATATGAAAAAATATATATACATTTATATATAAATATAAGTATACTTACATATACTTATATATAATATGTAATTATATATTAAATATTAAGTATATATTATATACATAATTATATATGTATATTATTTACATGTAAATTCTCAAGAAACCTTGTTTTGTTCAACATAAACATTATAGGAGGTCACAATTTAGGCTGTGAAAATGTAATGAAAATACTGATTTAGAAAGTACAATTATGTCAAGAATATTACTAGGTAATTCTTTAATTTCAAATTAAGCTGAAATATATTAAACAAGAGAGTTCTTTATTAATAGTTTTTTACTTCTTTGGAGATAAATTTCTGACCTACTAAATGTTTGTTTTTAAATGCTCATTGAAAAATATATGGTTTGTGTAATTTTATATAAGTAAGTGGAATTTTAAGATTATATTGCATCATAAGCTTATTATTTTTATATTTTATTTGGTTATGTACATTATAAAATAAAGATATCCCTTCAATTTACACAGAATCCATAAATGTGGAAAATTGTATTGATTTTACTTTCCTATTTAGCTGTCTAGATAAATTTTGTAATAAAACCAAACAAATTAAGTATTTAAAATAAAAGCATTTCTATAATTCTTGACTGCTATATACTTACATAGTCATCATGTGGCTCCTAAATATTTGACAATCTGTCAAAAAATAAATAAAACTAGTCATTAGAACATTCCCTTCCCTTTAAGACTTAGATTACAACAATTTCAATGCCATGAAAATAAGTCATTCAGTCCCAGAAAACAATATACATGTATAATCTCAAATAATAGTCCATAGTGTTGTGGTTTAGTCTAATAAATGTAATAAGTTATATACAACAATAACTGGGTTCACAAGTATAGTTTTAAGTGATTATAGAGATTGCAAGGCATCATGAAAATGATTAAATAGAAAATGGATAAGAACATAAAAAGATGCTCAACATCACTAACCATTAGGGAAATGCAAATTGAAAGCACAAGGAGATACCACCTCACACCAATTAGTATGATTATTACAAAAAACAAACAAACAGGAAATAACAAGTGTTTGTGAAAATGTGAAGAAATTGGAATGCTGGCACACTGTTAGTTGGAATGTAAGATGGTGTAGCTGCTGTGGAAAACAATATGGCAGTTCCTCAAAACACTGAAATTCGAGTTACCATAGGATCCAGCAATCCTATTTTTGGATACACACCCAAAAGAACCGAAAACAGGACTGGAAGAAATATTTTACACTCATATTCAGAGCAACATTATTCTCAACAGTCAAAAATTGTAAGCAATCTAAGTGTCCACTAACAGATGAATGATAAACAGAATATTGTTTATACATAAAATGGAAAATTATAAAATGGAAAAGAAGATAGAAAATTCTGATACAAGCTGCAATATGGATAAACCTTGAGGACATTATGTTAAGAGAAATAAACTAGCTTCAAAAAGACTACTATATGATTTCACCTATATGAGATACCTAGAATAATCAAATTCGTAAAGACAGAAACTGTAAGTGTTGTTGCCAGGGGCTAAGAGGAGATGAGGGGTGGACAGTTCCTGCTTTATGGGTATAGAGTTTTAGTTTTGCAAGATGAAAAGAGTTCTGGAGATTGTGCTAGAATGTGAATGCTCTTAATATGAATTAATATACACTTAAGAATAGTTACAAGGATAAATTTTATCTTATGTATATTTTACTAAAATTTTTTTAAAAATCTTGAACTCTGAAACACATTTTTTCCCAAGGATTGTGGAAAAGGGATTTATAGTCCCGTAATGATGAGCTACCAATTCTAAGCCAAGTGGGGAAGGGAGGGTGTGAGGGAAACGATGAGCCATAAAAGGGGCACATGGATTTGAGGTTCTGATGGGGTGGGCTTGAAGCATTGATGGAGTAACCTGGAAAGATTTCAGGTGGTTGTCAGAGATTTAGAAGCTTGAGGATTTAATTTGGAAAACTCGTAGTTTATATTATGATCAAGAGAATGCCGAGAGGAAGGTGCAATTTTGGAGCAAAAAAATCTAAATACAGGAATTTAGAACCCAAGATTAGTGGATCCTGAAATCTTCAAGAATGATGGCCAGGGTTGGAAAAAAGACCAGCAGCTACTTCTCTGTCCTCACCTCCTACTACTCTCCCAGTGAGAGTATGGTAATAGGAAGGGAGAAGGATAACAATCACCCCAACAAGGACAAATACAACTGGGTGTGAAAAAAAAAAGCCTGAGAGTGCTTCAGGGGAAGAAGTTCTCAGAAGACTAGGAGATTTCAGTAAAATTGAAGGTAAAGGTAATATTTGGAGAAGTATGACTCCAAGATAAGTGATTAGAAAGAAAATAAAAGTCCAGGGAATGGAGAATCTACCCGTTTTTAACCAAGTCTTGAATAGATGGTAGTAGCATATTTAATTAAATCTGTAAACCTTTATTGTATTTACCATATGCAAAGCACTGCACTAAAAAAGATGGAAAAGATACTTTCTGACTCTTTAGAAGTTCACAAGTTTAAACAATATCAAAGAGCTGTTTCACAAAGCTAACCAACCAACCAACCAAAAATTAGAACTTTTTGGAAATTCCAAATTCCAATGTATTTGGTACTGAGTAGGCATCATGTTGAGTGAGGGTATTGAGAGATTATCATACAAAGATCTTCTAAATTAAAAAAAAGAGAGAGAAAATAGAAAGTTTTGGAATTGGGATGTAGATGCTACTAGAGATGTAGAAGAACCTGGGGAGTAGATATCATAAGTGTATCAGGCATTACATATGAAGTGAGAAGCATAAAATGTAGTTTTGAGCTGTATATCCATTCATGCTTTTCAAACCAAATGTCATTTGATTACACATGGTGTCTAACATGGTATTTAAGACTTTAATTAAAAATCTAATCTATCTATCTTATAAATTTTTATTATGTTATGTTAGTCATCATACAGTACATCATTAATCTTGGATGTAGCATTCCATGATTCATTGTTTGTGTTTAACACCCAGTGTTCCACACAATCTGTGCCCTCCTTAACACCCATCACCAGGCTTGCCTACCCTCCCACCCTCTCCCTTCTAAAACCCTGATTCTTAGAGTCCATAGTCGTTCATGGTTCATCTCCCTCTCTGATCCCCCCCACTTCATTCCCTCCCCTTCCCTAATGTCCTCCATGCTATTCCTTATGTTCCACAAATAAGTGAAACAACATGATAATTGTCTTTCTCTGTTTGACTTATTTCACTTAGGATAATCCCCTCCAGTTCCATCCATGTTGATGCAAATGTTGGTATTCATCCTTCCTGATGGCTGTGTAATATTCCGTTGTCTATATGAACCACATCTTCTTTATCCATTTGTCTATTGAAGGGCATTTTGGCTCCTTCCACAGTTTAGCTGTTGTGGACATTGATGCTTTGAACATTGGAGTGCATATGGCCCTTCTTTTCACTAAATCTGTATCTTTGGGGTAAATACTCAGTAGTGCAATTGCTGGGTCATAGTGTAGCTCTATTTTTAACTTTTTGAGGAACCTCCACACTGTTTTCTAAAGTGGCTGCACCAAATTGCTTTCCCATCAACAGTGTAAGAGGGTTCCCCTGTCTCCACAGCCTCTCCAACATTTGTTGTTTCTTGCCTTGTCAATTTTTGCCATTCTAGGAGTGTAAGGTGATATCTCAATGTGGTTTTGATTTGAATTTCCCTGATGGCTAATGATGTTGAACATTTTTTTCATGTGTCTGTTAGCCATTTGTATGTCTTCCTTGGAGAAGTGTCTGTTCACGTTTTCTGCCTCTCCTTTTAATGATTTTACAACTGTATCTCCATGTACTTGAACTATATTACACACATATATTAAAATATTTATTGTTTGAACTTGAAGAACATGCATATTTTAGCACTTGTAAGAACTCTTAAAAGTTGAAAAACCTGTCTCTATCTCAGTGGTGGACAAACTTTTTCTTTAAAGGACTAGGTTATAAATATTTTAGGCTTTGTGGGTCAACAGGGAAAAAAATCAAGGATACCATGTAAGTACATATTTAATAAGAGAGAAAACAAATTTATACAAATTTTTATTGTTGAAGATACATATTTGTAATACAAATCCACTAATTAAAAAAATACCCTACTAATGAGATGAATAGAATTTTTTTGGAGGGGATAACATTTTGCATAGTTGAGGTTCAAAGTTAGTACTCCCTATTATCAAGGGGCGCCTGGGTGTCTCAGTCCTAAAATGTCTGCCTTGGGCTCAGGTCATGATCCCAGAGTTCTAGGATCTATCCCTGCAGCAAGCCCTGCATCAGGCTCTCTCCTCAGCGAGAAGCCTGCTTCTCTCTCTCTCTCCCACTCCCTCTGCTTGTATTTCCTCTCTTGCTGCCTCTCCCTCTCCGTCAAATAAATAAATAAATAAAATCTTTATAAACAAAAACAAAAACCAAAAACAAATTACCTAAACTTAGATTTCTTGACTATCTAGGTTAAAAATCAGGTTTTGTTTTGTTTTTTCCTATTTGCTGCAGAATCAATACTTTGTTAAGTAAAATAAAAACTGAATTACTAGAAAATTGAAATTAAAAAATTCAAAACATAACCCCCCATTTCTTTATTATTAGAATCAATAAACATAAAATTATCCTGTTAAATTGCTATAAAATTTTCTCAACACGACTTTTAATTTATATGTTTATTTGGTGGCAAAACATACTAAAGAGTTTTCAGGCTGGTACTAAGTAGTTTATGCATGATTCTGGATTTTTTTTTTTTTTTTAGTATGTTCTAAATGGATTGTGATATAATTACTAACAGACATGGTGCTGGCAATATATGGAATGTGCTCCTCTGGGTCACCAGAGCTTTCTCGTTCCTCCAATTGAAGCACACATGTGTTTGTTTCCTTTGCAGGCCTAATTGGCAAGACTTTTACAGATTTTTTAGAGGGAGTGAAAAAGAAGTGGGTAAATCAACCAATGGTTCTGTTCAGGTCTCTTTGGTTCTTCCTTTGTGAATTTTTCATGTGGTGGACACCCTTAAAATAAAGCACTAAGGGACGTCTGGGTGGCTCAGTTGGTTAAGCAGCTGCCTTCTGCTCAGGTCATGATCCTGGCGTCCTGGGATGGAGTCCCGCATCGGGCTCCTTGCTCAGCAGGGAGCCTGCTTCTCCTTTGGCCTCTGTCTGCCCGTGCTTGCTCGCTCTCACTCTCGCTCTCTCTCTCTGACAAATAAATAAAAATAAAATCTTTAAAAAAAAATAAAGCACTAAGATCCAGATTGAGTCTATCAACTCTTTTCATGGAGCCCAACCACCATTTCCTGAATTCATTCTTCAATATTCTGTAGTAATTTTCTTGTAGTATTTTGTTGCTATAAATGCATTTTTTTACTGATGACATTTATCTATTAAATGTCCTCAGTTCCGTTTTTATCACAATTCTACATTTCGAATTTAACCAACTCAGATTCCAATCAAATAGATATATCCTGCTTCAACACTCTATCTAAATGAGTCAATTACTATAGTCAGAAATTTCCACAAATGCTGTACGTACTCACAGAATATTATTTAGGTCCACCTTCTCCAGCCACGCTCATGGCTATGCAGGTTTAAAATGTGAGAGCTAAAATTTTCATTTTGCTGTGATCTTATTCCCAAATACATTATGTTCATTTCTTTAAGAAGAATCTATTACATTTTTAAGCACAATTTCCATCATTTTCTTTCTTTGCAAGAATAAAGCAGTTTGAAGATACATCAGACTCTTATTAATTACCTTAAGAAAGGAAGAAAAATCATGTTTCCTTTCTCTTTCTCTGCCAGGCTGCAAGAGGACTACATTCTTGAGCTGGAAATCAAAGATTTACAACTATTTAAGGCTACAGTTTTTAATAAGATGCACATTCTCTTTCTGACGTAAGCCTCTCCTCAGGGTTCTGGAAGCAATAGGAGAAACATTCTGTCTGCATCTCTTGCCAGCTCTCACCTGATAAGTTCTTATGGAGTGTTTTTCATTTTAGGAATGCTTTACCTTTGTTCTTATTTTCCTCATTAAACACCTCTTACATGGCATATATGTTTAGTCTACTACATAGGGGATGAAATAACTAAAGCCTGTTCATGGCAACTGTTTACCTAAATATCTGGAATGTTTTCTCCAAATTACCCTATAAATTTCTACTTTTGATATAAATTATAAGTTAATTATTAAGTAGTATAAATAGTATTCTGGGTCATAACTTAAAAGACCCTAATTTCTCTCATATATATGATTTCTAATGACCCAACACAAAATGAAACACTTCCCATGCCATTTGCCCCAGTGGCATTAGATCTAGTCTGTGTAAAATCATCTTCCTTGGATACAGAGTTGGAGCTCAATTGTATTTGGGTGTTTCCATGTTACTGTTGGAAAAACAAAAAAGACTGTTTTTAAGATCAAAGAAAAGTACAACCCCAGGGTAAATAGTCGTGGTTTGAAAACAGTTGTGGAAATGTGAATTCTGATCTTAAAAGACCAGTAATAGAGTTTGTGTACTGGATTCTGCCACAAACAAGTTAGTACGTATATACATACATATTTTTATGTGTATTTTTTATGTGAGATGCCGAATATAATCATATCAGTCCAATGAATGAATATCAGGTTGTGTCAAAAATATAGCATCTTGCTCTGGTTAACTGTCTTATAATGCTGTTTTCAATCTTCCTCTCAGGGAGAAATGTATCTGATGTCAGCAAAGTTGATGTTTCTACAACTAATGTAATTTTAAACTGTGTAACCTAACATAGAGCAAGCTTGATGTTTTAAGATATTTTTCTTATAGAATATTAGGACTTGCAAATACATTTCTAAACCTACTTTATAATGCCTTGAGTCCTTATCAACACTGGCACAAAATTATCCCAGGTACCAAATTATAAATAAAGAGATAAGAATATTCTCATATTCCCTGCAATAAAAAAGATACTATGTGGTTTTTTAAAAGATTTTATTTATTTATTTGACAGAGAAAGATTACAGAGAGAGAGGCAGGCAGAGAAAGAGGGGGAAGCAGACTCCCTGCTGAGCAGAGAGCCCAATGTGGGGCTTGATCCCAGGACTCTGAGATCATGACCTGAGCCGAAGGCAGAGGCTTAACCCACTGACCCACCCAGGTGCCCCAAAAAGATGCTATGTGGTTTATGCTTCATAGGATTTTCAAAAATTGAAAATTTTGGCTCCACAGCCTTCATTTTACGTATCTTCCAAATATGTGCCATTTCCACAATCAGAGAGATGGTAGCTGGCCAGCAGTCTGAGGCTGCTGATGGAGATGTTCAGGGATGAATGCAACAGACCAGTTTAGGTCGGGGCCTCCTTGGTTCCAGTGTATTCCACAGTGAATAGAGAAGATGGAGTAATCAGAGTTTCAAGCAGTGGTGATTGGCACTGAAAACTTGTACACATTCTATAATAATAATGTGGTAATATCACCTAAAATGTTTATTTTTAAAAATATTTCATAGTAATAATAACTAATGTAGGTTGATCGCTTACTATGTGCCAGTCACTGTTCTAAACACATTTACATATGTTAATTCATTTGATTCTCATAGCAACTTTATATGTATATTGTTATTCTACAGTAAGGTGGGTAAGGCAAGCACAGAGAAATTAGTAGCTCACTTGAGATCACATAACATGTAACCAGGATTCCAATCCTGGCAGTTTCGTCTAGAGCCAAAGCTCTTAACCACCAGGTGTTATGACAAACATGTCACGAAAGGATCAGCCTTGTCTGAAACTATAGAAAGTAGTCTTCACATCATCACCATCATCGTCATCACTACTATCATTTAAATTGTAGCTAGCTCCGGATTCAAATCATAGTTCTGTTATTTATGAGCTCAGTCACCATTATCAGATTTCCTCACCTTGCTGAGCCTTATAGTATTTTAATCTGTAAAATGGTACAATACCTATTTTGCAAGGTTATTATGAGATGTTTAATGTATGTTCATTCCAAATATAAACCACCAACATAATTTCCCGGTATATAGAAGGTCCTCTACAAAGGGTATGTATATTACAAGTATGGAAATGAGAACAATAAATGCATGCTAATGTACACCAAATTAACTGTTTACCAAATGATTAAGGAGATACACTCTGACCATGAATAAATGATGTAAATGTAGCCAATATGTAGCAAATATCTCAATGAAACATTCCCAACAACATGTTAGCTCTTTAGGGGAAGCGAGCACTGGCTGCTATATGCAAGTGATGAATCATTGAACACTATATTAACAACTAATGATGTACTATATGCTGGCTAACTGAATATTAAAAACAACAACAAAAACAAAACCCTTCAGATGAAGGGTATTGCTGTTATAGGGCACATGGGGCTAAGTGAGCAGGACTGATGTCCTGAGAGAGGTCTGGGTTCAAATTTCATACCCTCAGAATGAGAAAAGAGAGTCCAAGAAAGATGTTTTATATGTGATTGGTGCTGACACTGAGTCTGAGTTGAGGTGATCATTCCTCTACATTGGAGAATTTGGCTGAAAATATCAATATGCAAGTAGCATATGGGTGCAGAAACTCAAAATGATGCCTATCTGATGCAAATAACCTGTGTGAAATAGACTTTGATGTTAGAATCACAAAAGCTCCAAATCAGGCCATTTTGCCATGAGGCAATGGTTCCTAATCTGCCAGTCTCCAGCAAACCAAGATGTCCCTCATTTGACAACTGCACCAAGTACTATTTTCCAAGGACTCACAAGCTGCTATTCTGAATGACAGGTAGCAAAGTGACTTAAAGAGATTGCTAAGGTCCTAATAGCTTGTGTACAACAAGTACAGAGAGTTTCCCTAACCCCTTTGCTTCCACACATGCACAGCTTCCCCCACTATCATCATCCTGCCCTGGAGTTACAATCAATGAGTAGACATTGATATATCATTATCACCTAAAGTCTATAATTTACATTACGGTTCATTCTTGGTTGGGTACATTCTTTGGGTTTTGATTAATGTATAATTAATAATACCTTAACCCACCATTTGTAGTATCATACAGCATATGCCCTAAAAATCCTCTATGTTGTGTCTATTTCTCCCTCTCTCCCTCTGAACACCTGACAACCATTGACCTTTTCACTGTTTCTGTAGTTTTGCCTTTTCCAGAATGTCATTTAGCTGGAATCATATAGTAGGTAGCATTTACAGATTGCCTTCTTTCACTTAGGAATGTACATTTAAATTTCCTGGTTTGATAGTTCATTTCTTTTTATTGCTGAATAATATTCCATTGTCTGGCTTTACCATAGTTTATGTTTCCATTCGCCTAAAGCAATCAAGGTGCCCTTGAAGTTTGGCAATTATGAATAAAGCTACTATAAACATTAGTGTGCAGGTCTTTGTGGGGAAATGTTTTCAGTTCGTTTGGGTAAATATCAAGGAGGGCGACCACTGGGTCATATGGTAAGAGTCTGTTTAATTTTGTAACAAACTGTTACAAAGTAACAGGTAGGGGGAGGAGAAATTTTACGTGTCTGGCCAAGTAGAGCATTATAGCTTTCACACCTGCCCCCATCCATGGAAATGCACACAATCCAATAACCTATTAAAAGGTTTGAAAAGTTTTAGAATTAAATAATATTAATTAATTAATTAATTAATTAAATAATAAAGTAGCATTCTAAACTTTTTATATGAAATATATATTAACATGGCAGAGGTCCCACAGGTAACCAGGTGGGGAAGGAGAAACATTTGTCTGACCAAGTTTTCCAGGAAACAGGTCACAATGAAAAGAAATTGTGTATCTGGGATGCTGTCCTTTCTGAAACAACAGGGCATCATCTACATTAAAGACTTTAAAAACTGGAGGAGAACAGTAGAGAGACAGGTAAAGAAGTCAAAGAATGCATGACACAAGCATTTCCCTGGTCTCTTCAAATCTTCAGTAAAAGTCTTTAAATCAGGAAAGTTTTGATAGTGGGTTTCCAAAGAGAATAGTGAAGGACAGATCAACATCCAAGCAGCCACAGAGACAACCTGTATGGACAAGGCACAGAAGAATCCGTTTTTTGAACCTTGGATTCATAGGCTGCCAAGTTCATTCAGTTGTTTGAGGGGCAGCAAGAAGCAGGAGTTGTGTTGACATGCAGTAAACCCAAGGAGCTCCACTCCAGATGTCTTACAGTGCTTTGGAATGCAATGTGATAAAATGTAAACAAAATGACCCAACTCTTTTTTTTTTTTTTTTTTTTTTTTGGATGGCTTAAAGTAGAAAGGCATTCATTGGCTATCTTAATTCATACCTGGCTAAGCCACATGGAATCCTAAATCCTGAACCATATTTTTCTCTCCACAAAGACTGAGAAATGATTTTCTGGTAGTTAGAACTGAAGTTTTTAGCTCTGCCTCAATATCCGCTCCCTTTTATATCCTTTTATAAAAAGCTGTTTCAAGAAAAAGAGACATCTTAATAAAGCAGAGTTCTGTAAAAACTGGCTTTTATTTTTTCAGGGTTGACTTTTTAAAAAAATTTAATTTTAATTTTTTTTCAGTGTTCCAAAATTCATTGTTTATGCACCACACCCAGTGCTCCATGCAATACGTGCCCTCCATAATTCCCACCACCAGGCTCACCCAACCCCCCCGACCCCCTCCTCTCCAAAACCCTCAGTTTGTTTCTCAGAGTCCACAGTCTCTCATGGTTTGTCTCCTCCAACGATTTCTTTTTTGATATTAAGTAAGTTTTGTGTGCTTGTAATAGATGATGATCAGCATGAAGTCAGCTGGTAGTCACACAACCTGCAATTGAATGTTTTGGTATGAAATAAAACTGATCAATAAGCTACCAAGCCATTTTTTTTTTCCCCATAAGGAAGGATCTACAAGATATCTGGGGCAGAAATGACAACAGGTGTTCTCTCAACATGCTAATTCCGAAGACCACCCTGGATCTGTTAAACCTAAAGCACTAGGCACAGAAGCAAGGAATCTGAATGTTAAACACCTTTCCCTCACCCGTGCTTCTTGGTTGGCTATAATTTGGTCTGAGAATCACTGGGCTAGATCCTCAGAGACTGCAAACATCGGCATGGAATTTAGTCAGAATGCAATGAGAATACGTGAGAATGAAGAAATACTAGTTGGAATTATGGAGTTTCTGGGTTGAAAGGGTCTGAAAAGATTGTCTAGTTCAACGCCATGCCCTTATAGAAAAGAAAAAATATGGCATTTCACCAGGACCCCTGAGTTCAGTGTGTTGAGCATGCTTTTCCTTCTAAAATGCCATTTAGCTTAGGCACTGAAGAAATGGAAGAAAATCTGAAAATAGAAAGCAAAAAGAAAGAAACAGATCTCTGAAGAAAGTCAACAGACCCATTTCAGAGAAAAGGCTTAATCTGTCAAGATGCACTCAAAATGGGCTTCTGATCTTTTAAAAAGATTTTTAACCCATGAATTAGCCAGCAAGTTTTATTTTAAATATTGACTCTGCTGTAGAAAACATAACTTACATGTGGACAGTGATCTGAATCATGACTATGTACTCTCTTTGACCAGCAAATTATAGAATAATCACTTCCTAATTTCAGAGTTCCTCAGTCGTTCAGAATTCAGACTTCCAGCCAGTCAATGAATGCCAGGTTTCTGTTCATTACAAACGATTTATCTTAATTAGCCTGAAAAACCGTTCTAACAAGAAATAAATTATTGAGCTCAAAAAGCAAGTTTGCAAAATATTTAACGTTCCTTTAAAATCCCTTTCAAAAGGAATGGCAGCTGAGAACACGGAAGGTTGGGAAGAGAACTTTTGTTGCTAGACTGATAGCCAATCTTCCTCTGGTTGTGTGCAGGTGTAGTAGTGTTCACATAAAAATTTATTGTAACAGGGACGCCTGGGTGGCTCAGTTGGTTGAGCGGCTGCCTTCGGCTCAGGTCATGATCCCAGCGTCCTGGGATCGAGTCCCACATCGGGCTCCTTGCTCAGCAGGGAGCCTGCTTCTCCCTCTGCCTCTGCCTGCCACTCTGTCTGCCTGTGCTCACTCTGTCTGACAAATGAATAAATAAAATCTTTAAAAAAATTTATTGTAACAGATCACATCCTTATAATCAAGATGGTAATCAATATTTATTAAGCCTACAACAAACATTCCATGATTAAAGTCCATTTGTTTCATCCCAATACGATCATTTATTTATCACTGGGCAAATTGTTACAAATTGCTCACTCTGGGGCAAGAGGAACAGGGATATATGAACTTGGAGATTAAGGCTAACTCTCCTTTACTGGGTGAAATTTTAGCAACTGAAGCAGAGGGGGAATGAGACACATGTACAGAAGGCAGGCAGTACTCTCCCTCATCACTCAGTCCCACACTGTGATCCGATGGTACGAGTGCTGGACATCCTTCCACCCAAATCTACTCAGTTCCTCATTTTTCTAAATGACGTGCCTTTGGGCTCTAGCACAAACTGTTCCAAACAACATGGAAACTGAGCTGTTCCCTTTCTGTAATCCCATAAGGCACTCCTGGCTGCTGTGCTAATGTGATAGGAAGAGAGTGGGAGATGTGATAGTGGCTTCCTCTTTTTGCTTGTTTTTGTTTTTGTTTAAGCCTAAACAAGAGTGTCAAATCCATCCTAACTGCGAGAGTGGGAGAGTCACACAGAGATTGGATGCAGGGACATTTCACAGAGAAAGGAGTTCCTCCCTTGAATAGATACTCCTTTTAAGCCATCTAATTCGAATAAACACTGTCACACTTCACAGCCACCAGCTGGATCCTCCCACTCCCCATTCAAATTCCAAACAGACAGTGCAAACAAATATTTTTTTGAGACAAATTCAACTGCTCTAGTGTAAAACTGCTTTGGGCTCATCTCCAGGCCAAACGCACTGGCTCATGGAAATCTCTTTGCTGTCAGACAAAGGCTGTTACTGTAATTCTCATTCAGAGTTGTTCTCAGGGGATTGTCTCAGCTGATCAGACAGGGTGAGTCAGATAATCTCAAGGAAAGAGAAAGGGAAATACCACCCACCCACTCCTTGAAAGGCTCATATGAAAGGTCCCTGGCCCTGGCCCTTGAATCAGGGCGGGAGACACAGCAGCACTTTGTCTTTACAATTTACTGGGCTGGAAATACTCCTGTTTCCTTGTGTCCAGATGGTATGTTTCCCCCAAGTCTCCTTTTTAGAAGACAAAGGTGTACAGAAATACCCAATATGGCCAGCAGTCGCTCCTGTCCCCAGGAAAACTTAATGAGTGATCCCTGAGATCAAGCGAGAATCTGATGGCGGTTTGGAGTTGAGTCAGGTGGACAAGTAAAACCCATCACGAGGAAACATGCCAAAGCCTTTTGCTTGTTCTGACTTTAGATCCCCCGCATCTGAGCTCATGTTGCCAGATGTCCTGACCTTAAGTGAAAAATGCAGACATGAATATTCTTTTCACGCAAAACCAAAATCTAGAAGGACCATACCTTTCCTTTCTTTTCAGACATTTGATCTGTAAGGTCTCAAGTTTATCTCCCAAATCTCCAGTTCCCATTTTTTTAAGAGTTTTTTATTTATTTATTTGACAGACAGATCACGAGTAGGCAGAGAGGCAGGCAGAGAGAGAGAGAGGAGGAAGCAGGCTCCCTGCTGAGCAGAGAGCCCGATGCGGGACTCAATCCCAGGACCCTGAGATCATGACCTGAGCCGAAGGCAGAGGCTTAACCCACTGAGCCACCCAGGCACCGTCCCCTCCCCCCACCCCCCCACCCCCCAGCCGCAGTTCTCAATTTGATGTAGACAATGTATTGGTTAAGAGGTGATGCTCTGGAGGGAACTGGCCAGGATTAGGATTTCACTCAATGCTACACTTTAACCCTCTCACTTGACCTCACTTAGCACGATTAATTCTATAAGCTAGAATTTCCCACTCAATGAAATGAAGAATAGTAAAATCTGTACCATGAAGTAGTAACAGAATTAAATAATATGATATATAGAAGCCTGCTATACAGCCCATGATTGGCAGTGAATAGATCTTACACTAGAAAAAAATAAAAAAAGAGAGAGAGAGGAAAAAAAAAGAAAAGAGAAGAAAATTAAAGATTTATTTTGAACTAAAAGTTTAATGAGTAATTTCATGGTCATGTTTTGTTGTCCTGGATATAGCATAACCACACACAGAAACAAAACCAAATAAGACAAAGTATGCTTAACATAGAAGCCTGATTCTATTAGTATTTTGGTAGATTTTATTTTCTGAAGATTTTTTCCTCCATGCGTTTTAAAAAATAAATATATACATCAAAATGCATGTGAGACTTTGTATCACAACCATCTTCTTGTGAGCTACAAGGTTGTAATCACTAGCATTATTGACGGCTACCTTATATGCCACCGTCCCCACGGGCCAAGTCCTGCTTTTTCCCCGAGAAAGCGCTTGCCCTTCTGGTGATAGCCCGGCTGGCTGGCAGGCAGGGCGCAGGCAGCAGCTCTCGGTGCAACAAAAGATGGTAGAGGAGTCTGCCTTTCTTCAGGGGCCATCCTTCCTGCCCTCAGGGCTAGCTGTCCGCCTTCTTCATGTGGTGGAAGAGGTTACAGAAGAGCTCATACAAGAAGAACATGAAGCGGATGGAGAGAGCAGCCTTCAGCAGGCTGGGGGACGGATCCTTGAAGCGGCCCATGGACCTCTTATATGCCACCAAATGGGTCATTCTATAGATACCTAATCACTCCCTATTGCTTATATAAGTTGTTTCCAGGGCCTAAAAATATAAAGTAGAGCCGGTGATTAATATTTTTATACAGATAGCTTTTCCCAAGTATTTCCATATTTCATATATTTATGTTTGTAGGGTAAACTTCAAGAAGAGGGATTACCTTCTCACAGGCACAAGAGTTTTTAAGGCTTTTAGTGGTCATTGCCAAGTTGTTTCCTGACTCAGTGCTGAGGCAGTGTATGAAAATATCAGTCATGGACAGTCTTACCGCCATCAGATTCATTCTAGCTTTAATCCAAAAATACATTAATGGCATTAATCAATCAGACTCTTTGCAGGAATTATTTATCTGCTTTTTGTCTCTCTTCATTCTAAGTCAATTAAGAGAAAGAAATAGGAAAAATTATTAAGTATTTATTATGTTAAAACCCCCTACTATAATAAAGAAATATTGGAGAAGCTATTAGGACCTAAGCCTAAATCTTAACTGGCTTGAGTACTGATATCTTTATCTAGATACTATTTTGCTTAGGTTACTACAATGCACACAGGTGGGGATACGCATTTTCCCCCTCCCAATAAAAGCTTGCTGTACCCTAAACTCCACAGCACTCGGCCATCTTTAATTTTGGTTTTTTCTTTGAGACCAAGTATACATGATAGACATAATTAAAGTACCTCCAAAGATTTAGTCTGGCCTTGGGAAGAAATTCATAATGGTAAATTTAAAGCACAGAAGCGAGGTTACCTTGCTGAAATGGTTTTAGTTTAACAAATGATAATCAATCAATCCTGTGATTTGGATACCCCTCAGTGTTACTTCTATTTGCTGTGTACTCACCGCAATATAATTCTAACACCTTTGAGAATATCTCTGGAAAGTACATATTTATTTGTTGCCACATTTGATCAACAGTGTATGCACTGTGTCTCTATTGTGATGTAGTTATCAAGGATAAAACAATAAACAGAACTAGTTTCTGCCTTGGAAGAATTCACCCACTTATTTATCTATGGGCTGGCAAGAACTAAGTATGAGTCACAGTCAGCCTGAGACAGTACCAATCATAGGATACTTCTTAGGTATCAGTGTGATTTTTCATCTTCTAAAATGTACTCCATTTCTTGCTTAAATGGGCCATCCAATAAGGAAATGCACCTCTTCATGCATCCCATTCAATTCACCCATACATGATTTTAGATTCTTCATAAATGACCTTGCCTCCTAGTATCAACAAATATTGATACTTCCCTGTTTTCTCTTAGACCACATGAGCTCCTTTCCCTTGACATAGTAGGTATGCTTCTTAAATTCTGGGCTAGTAATATTGGAGCAATTGAAAAGATAAACACAGTGAAAGATATATATGAAAATACTAACATTGGTGCCTACCCATGGAATTTTTGTGAGAACTGGAAGGAAAGAGTGAGTAGACCTATAAATTATCTATATATCTACATCTATGTAATTCGACGACATAGGACCCATGGATCAAACAAATACCATGTAGAAGTAAAGAGCAGACACCGTCTTCATTGTCAACATAAAGGTAACAGGACTGCTACAGACACTTTGAAAAGCAACTGAGCACTTTTTTTTTTTCCAAAATATTAAACATAAAACTATCCTATCACATGGCAATTCCACTTCTAGGTATCTACACAAGAGAAATGAAACATACATCCACACAAAGACTTGCACAGAAAGATTCATGGCAGCATTATACATAATTGCCCAAATCTGGAAACAACCAAACTATCCATCAGTTGGTAAATGGATAAACAAAAGTTGGTATATCCATGTGATGGAATACTATTCAGTAACAAAAAAAGAATGAACTATGGACACAAGCTACATCATACATGAACCTCAAGAACACCATGCTATGTGAAAGAAACCAGACATAAGAGATGACAGACTTATGATTCCATTGATATAAAATGTCCAGAAATGGCAAATTTATAAAGATAGTATATATTAGCGATTGCCTGGGGAATCGCTAGGTGGAAAGAAGGATTAATTGTAAATAAGCAGGAGGGATCTTAGGTGGGATAGGAAATGTCCTAAAACTGACTTAGGTGATGTTAATGCCACTTGTCAGTGACCAAAAATCATCAAATTGTATACCCGAAATGGGTGAAGTTCATAATACACACAATATGCCACAACGAAGTTCTTTTAAAAAAAGGTAACGGAACTAGGGTCAATATATACCAATTTTCTCACTGTCTCTTTTATATATTTAGAGAGGCTATGTCCACTGTAATGGCATTTACACAAAGTTAGGACTAAAAATTATATAATCCAGTTGATAACCTCAATCTAACCGATATGGATAATTTAAGCTTTAAGTGATTTTTGGATTCTGAATGATATATTCTTTTGTTAACTGTTTTCCATCACAGAAAGTTGTATTCCATGCATAAATATGGTGGTAATCACCTAATCTGTAGCACAAATGATCCAGTCTTTCCTCAAACACACATCCATACACACAAGTAAGACAGCCAGCAATGCCAGAAAAAGTGGACATAACCTTTCCCTAATTACATAGCATCTCCTCCATGGGACTCTCCTGCCCCATAAAGGAGCCAACCTAAGGCAAGCTCCTCAAGTCTAGTGTCCCATAAAAGTCACTTGGTAATGGTGGTTTTTTCCTTTGGCACCACCCTTACTGACTCCAAAACCTTCTCATTCTAATCCTCTCTATCCTCAGTGTCATGTGCCCAGCTCTGAACTCCCAACTCTGGGAGCCCCATCTTGATTCCTGACCTGCACTTATGGCTTAAAATCAATCTCTCTCACTTTGAACTCCTTCTCTCCTGTGTGTCTGTCTCTGGTGGAAATCCACAGTTCAGGTCACCTCACCTGCCATCCTGACCCAGGTCTCCTGGCTCTGCCCCCACTCCTATCTCACCACTTCTCAGCCCGTTCAAAGAGGAAATCACCACTTCTTCATTACCACCCACAAAGTATTTCATGTGCACGTGTACTATTAAACGTAATGCTTTCTATGATGTATTAAATATAGTTATTTGTGCAGTATCCTAATTCCAACTGCTTCATCCTTACTGGATGTCCCCCACAGCATTCAACACAGAACTTAACTCATTAAAAAGTATGTTTTCAGGTGTGTCCTGCCTGAAATATCTGTTATGATTATATCAGTGGGTTGACTCTGCAATAGCTCATTCCAGTTACCAGGACAGTGCACAGGGATGCTTGATCTACTGCTACAAAACACTTCTTTCTTGTCTTCTTAAGGAATTTCAAAAGGTGTGACTAAAGACTCTGAATCAATCCCAAGTTTCCAACAAACAGGAGAAAAGTTAAAGCACTATCATGGCTTATTAATGTTAACTTTTTTTTTTTATATCTACTTGTTTTTTTAGATTGTGGGAAAATGGATATTTGGGGTCTTTGCAAAAGGACTGCCTGATTATGAAAAGACTGGAAAGACAGTCTCATGCAACAGTGCATGGAGATACAGAATTCTACACCTAGAGGAAAAAAAAAAATGCCAGCACCCCTCTCCATTTCCATTGTGTTACTCCTTAATGCTTCACTTGGCACGACAGAGGAAGTCTGATGTCTCCAAGGTGAGTTGCAAAGTGGCCAAACCACTCTTCAATGCACTATAGCTTGACATCATATTTGCTGCCAGCTTTTTGTTTAAAAATGCCATCAGTTTAACATTAACTGAAAAAGTAATTATTCTCCAGTTTCACTGAGCTATTAAGCAAAGAAAAAAGTTCATTGAAACTCTAGGAGATGAAATACGGTGCTTTCAGGACCTGTTGGAAGCCTTTCAACATTCGGAGCAGAAAAACATAAATTTATTTTTTAAGAAGGAGATTTAGGAACTTCACTGAACGGAAAGCGAGAAAATTAACCTATATTTCAGGAAAGATAGTTCAGTTCAACAAAATTCTTCAAATTCTGCTTTAATCAGATTCTTTCCATATATTCCAGAAACTCAATGCCATTTATTGCTATGGAATCCTTGGTTTAGAGACATGCCCACATGTACTGAAATCAAAGAAACTTCAAATTAGTTTGAACTATGAAATGCTATAAATTATACTAATAAGTAAACATTTTTTTTTAAACCAGTCGCCAAATGTTACCGAGCATATAATGAGCCTGAAGAGATTAAGGACTTGTGGGCACAGGAGAGAAGGATGAAAGAAACAGCACAAGAAATCTCTACTAGCAATAACCTTCCCAGTTTAGTTATGAGACCGAACATACCATCCAAATAAAAATTGAGGCAAGTCTCGCCAATGTATGCAGCATAAACTCAGTTTATATAAATTTGAGGAAAAAAGGGTAAGGAGTGGAGAGATAATGCAAGGTTATGGAGATGGCAGACTGCTTTCAGGGACATGAAATTTAAAAATCAGAAAATGTGGCTGTGGATTCTGCATCTCATTTGCTAGGCAACTTTAAACAATTCTTTTCTCTGAACTACAGCTAAGTAGAATTGAAAGTGCTTTGCAAACTGGAAAAGATTGCTCAAATGTTAGTTATTATTTAGAGATTACCTCCTGCAGCTTTAAACAGAAAAGAATATTGTTTGAGTGAATTATAAATATATAACTATACCTTTAATCTTAACATCTTCCTGACATTTTTATGAAACATTTTAATTCATGTTTCACTACTGTGTGTTACTCAGTAATTTTAAGATGTATGATGAAAAAGGAAAGAAAGAGATCTAACTGAAAGAATGTTGCTACGTGAATTGATCATGGTATTGCTTCATTTTTATAATTGAAAAAAAATAAAAAGAAAAAAGAAAAACAACCTTAACACTCATCCATGGTTGCTTGAAAACTAATTAAATATAAAGCTATTCAGCTATCATAGAAGATAATATTTTAATCTATTAAAAACTATTACAGTAGAGAAGTTTTAATTTAAAAGTCTAGAAAACACTAGTCGGCACCAAAACAGTTATTTTGGTTTTTATTTTTTTGTTTTTTTTTTGTTTTTTTTTTTTTGCAGCTTTAGGTTTCATTTGCTGTAAAAAAAAATGAAGAAAATAAAGTATAAGTGAAAAAGAGAATATATTTCATAAGATGATTTACTTTAAAATACTTTATTGGCATAATTAGAAAAGAGAGCGTGTGAATAAGAACTAGCATATATTGATGGTTTTTGCAGTCAGATTATTTTTAACAACTGCTATTTATTCTGAGAACATAAAGGATCTGAACATCTCATAGGCAAATAAGAACTTTTTAAACTTTATGTGTTAAAAGATAAATATGGGAAGGGAAATAAAATATAAATGAAAATGTAATTCTTTGGGGAACCTCCCTTCCTTTGCCAATCTTTGTCCTAACAGTCCATCAACCTATTAAGGAAAAACATTTCTTTGTTGCCTTCTAATCCCCAAATGCTGATTTCTTTTCTTGATATTGTTTCCTAGAGGAGTTAGAGGGAAAGGCAAGAATAACCACAAAATAAACTTTTCTTTAGATGGAATTATTTTCATACTTTCTATTTACAACAGAACTAGTAGAAAGAAAGAAAATATTATAGTAATGAGACTAGCACAAACGCTGGGATACAAGATGCATGGATCAGTATATGGTAGCAAAATGCAATGTATAAATAACACCCCCAATACCATATATACTACAATGCATACAATTTTGTGATCATTCCACTTATGGGGCATTGAACTATTTCCAAAGGTAACTTGGAAGTATTAGACAAAAAGCAAAGACATGCCCAGTGAAGGCCTTGAATGGTGGGATCCTAGTTACAGAGGTTTGAGAAGTAGATTATCATATTTTTTGAAGATTTAACTTATTTATTTGAGATTGAGGGAGAGAGTGAGAGTGAGCACAAACAGGACACATACACAGGGAAGTGTAGAGAGGTAGAAGGAGAAGCAGACTCCCCACTGAGCACAGAGCCTGACGCAGGGCTCGATCCCAGAATCCTGGGATCATGACTTGAGCTTAAGTCAGACACTTAACCAACTGAGCCACCCAGGTATCCCAAGAAGTAGATCCGCTTAATATCAATGGATTATTCAGGGTTGACGAACTTTCAAATGTGTCTTACACATCTTTCCATTTGTAGCATTGACAAGGTAGATTTTATTGATTACTTCAATTATTCACTCTTCCCTGTTTCCAGCTTCCTTGCTCTAGGACTTTGCAATTCCTTAACAATAGATGACTCAGTCCTGCAGTATGATCAGCTCTAGCCACTAGAATGAGATAGAACTGACAGTGTGCCTGAGCTCCAGAGGACTTGCATGTTCCTCCTTGCTCTATTGTGCTTCTGCTCCTGTGAGCTCTTGGGTCCCAGGAGGAGGATAAAAGACTCCACTTGGGTGTTTCAACCCAACCAAGCTAGCCAACCCTGGGCCTGCCACATATGTGTGAGATGAACTAGAATTTTCCTTCCTTGTCTTGTCTGGATCCACCAATCCTCAAACTAGAAAGGAAAAAAAATGTTTGAAGCCATTGACTTGGAGTGCTTGTTACATAGTATTTTGTGTATGTGCCTATGACAACATGCCCTGATACAAGGTAGCTAATCTCAAAATAGTGGTCTTTCCTATTTCTAGGGCCTCTTTAGAAAAATTCATGCTTTCAGCATATGTAAGATTACCTGCTAGGGCACCTGTGTGGTGCAGTGGGTTAAGCATCTCTCAGGTCATGATCTCAGGGTCCAGGTATCCAGCCCTGCACTGGGCTCCCTGTTCAGTGGGGAGTCTGCTTCTCCTACTCCCTTTGCCCTTCCCCACCACTCACGCTCTCTTTCTCTCTTTCAAATAAATAAATAAAATCTTAAAAAAAAAAAGATTACATGCTGGACTTTTGTTTTCAAAAAACATGTACATGAGTCATACTCAGTCTCAAGATAGAGCACAAATGTAACTGAATGAATTAATCGATCAAATGCAGAAGAGAAAAAAATTCAGTTTCACATTATAAAATATAAGAAGGTCTTCAATTTCCATATTCTCTGAAATAATAGAATTTCTATTGTTATGATTTTGCAAATGATATATTTATTTGTATTTATTCTGCTCGTTGAATTATTTCCTTTAAGAAAATATATTTGGAATCAAATACATATCTCTGTTCAATGTCTTCTGCACATTTCCATGTGTGTAAATAAGAGCACAATTTTTATTTCATATTCGAAATATCAACCACAACCATTTGAAAATTATAAAGAACTTTAAGACTATATAGTGATTAATTTTTCTCTTAAGAAAACTTAATGTAAACTTGTCCTTCATTTGATGGGTAAGAAAGAACAAATTATATTTTTCTCTTTTCTTCCTGTCTCCTTCAAAGTCCTTTCCTTTCTTTTTCATCTGTCTCTCTTTAACCAAATTTGTGAGCCAAAGTTGGCAAGCACACTTAGCAATTGCTAAGATGTCAATGTACATTTAACCCTCAAAGGAGCTATCAAAAGGTTACACTAAATTTGCTACAATGACTTGATCCACATTTCTTTGGTTTAATTATCTAACCCCCAAATCAGAAAGTATAAAGAAAGTAAAAGTATTTTTCAATTACTCTGGTAATTACTTTGCACTTGTTATCTCTCTCCCTCTAATTCTGTCTCAAGTCTCTCTTTCTCCATTCCAACCATACTCCATCATTTTTTTTTACCTTGAATATTCTTTCTCAAATATACTTCCATACATATTCTAATATACATATGTAGATATGAGCCTTTAGTGCATGAAGGTGCCCCTTACAGCACTTAGCATAAATGAGATTTTTAATAAGTGCTTGTTCCACTATGAATGAATGTTGTCTTGGTATGATAATTGGCCTAGAATTCATTTTGAAAGTCTTTGTGTTGCCAAGGTTAATCCTTTCTTATTCACAAACTTCTTGAAAATGTGATGAATAGCATCAAATACAAAATTTTGAGGTGCTGCACCTAAAATTGTAATCTGTATTTATTAAAGTCTTAGTGAAATTTCAAAACAAAACATACTAAGATTAATAGAATTACTACTATATTTCATAAAGGACTTTCAATGTATAACTATGTATTCCTCAACTTTAAAAGAGCAACAGAAGAATTACATAGAAATTCTATAAAACATCCTGTTTTTCTTTTTAATATCAGCCAAATAATTTGTAATTTTGTTATTTTTACTTGTTTCCCCAGCAAGGCTTTGAGAACATGCATTTCATCTTTCTGATCTTAAGTTCTCAACAACACAGAAGCTCTCCACCCCTGTGACAATGTGCCAGACAGAAGTCAAAATTATATTGTGTTTTGTATGCTTAACATGGAAACCTGAAATTAATCAGAACTCTACTTGAATAAATAAAACCTATTCAATCAAGAACACCTAAATATCATAACTACACAGTCATGGGAACATCAAAGACCTTAAAAAAGTTAATAGATGTAGTGCTGATAGCACAGTATCACACAATAACTAATAACTATTAGAACCGAGGTTCTAATGTCATTGAAGAAGCACCTCCATGAATAGAGTTGAAATGGTCAAGTGACCAGCATTCTTTGAGGAGGTGTGAGTGAACTACCCGAAGGGTATTGAGGTTTCTCCAATTCTTACCTATATATTTCTTCTAGTTTTTCTTCCTATACAGAAATTAGAAACATGTATATCCTCTTGACAGTTTTATATTTAAAATATGGAAGAATCACAAATTAAGCAAGGCACTGAATGAAACCTAAGCAGGTGTATTTTAGCAAATAGGATATATTTGTTGCTGAGAAACTGCTTGTAGAATCATAAAGGTTTTAAATCTTCGTGTTGTTTATTACTTATAATCCTTTTTTCTCTTTAATTAGAGGTTGCTGTAAGATTTACAATATGCATCTTTATCTTCTCACAGTATTATAATACTTTGTGTAGAATATAGGAATCTCATGAAATTATACTTCCTACCATCCCAGCCCCCTCACCTCATCTCTTGGGCTATATTTTCATACCTTTCACTTTACTTTCTATGTCTTTTAGAAAACCCACAATATGTTGTCACTATTATTATTTTTGAAACAATTTCATAAAGACATTTTAAAAACAAGAGAGTTTTTTATATTTGCCTATACAGATACCATTTCTGTCATTCTTCATTCATTTGCACAGAATTAATTTTTCATCCAGGATAATTTTCCTTCAGCCTGAAGAACTTCCCTTAACATTTCTTACAGGTTGGTAGGCTGGTGGCTGATTCTCTCAGTTCTTTTTTTGAAAATGTCTTTTTTTTACCTTCATTTTTTAAAAAAGATTTTATTTATTTATTTATTTGAGGGAGAGAAAGAAAGAACATGCATGAGTAGGGGGAAGGGCAGAGGGAGAGGGAGAAGGAGACTCCCACTGAGCAAGGACCCTGATGCCAGGTTCAATCCCAGAACCTGGAATCACAACCTGAGCCACAGGCAGATGCTTAAATGACTGAGCCACTCAGGCACCTGGCAGCTTAAGTTTTGAACTCCATTTTTGCTAGATATAGAATTCTAGGTTGAGAGGGTCTTTTGCTCATTTTTTCAGTACTTTAAAGACATCTTGTCTTACTTTTATTGTTTCTGACCAAAATACAGCAATATTTCATATCTTTTTCTTTGATCTCTTGTTTCAAGAATTTCTCTTTATAATTAGTTTTCAACAGTTTTGTTATAATACACATTGATGTGATTCTCTTGCTTGGTGCTTGCAGGGTTCCTTCGAATGACAGACTATACTTTTTCTTCAAAAAATGGGATCATGAGGAACTGAGATATTAGCATTGGTGGGAAGCTCTTATTACTCCTATGACTGTAGAGATAGTGGAAAGAAGTAGTATTTCTAGAAGCAGAATCATAGTGGGATTTCCTAGCAGAGGCAGGACTCATTAAAGAAGGATAACTGGGAGAGAAATACTTTGGTTTTTCCACACCTCCTACTCCCTGCTCTGCCAGTATCTCCTATATGTGAGCTTATCCAGACTCAGAAAGCAAGAGAGCCTGAGGAAATGTTGAGCCCCACCACAAACAGCAGAACATGAGAAAGTTGGAAACAAAGCAAAGTAGCAAGTGACTGTCACAGAAAGGTTTTGTTCTGTCTTCCTCACTGTTGAATTCATATCACTTAGAAGAAAGCCGGGCATGTAATTGATGAATGAATGAATGAGTGAGTGAGTAGACAGATGAATGAATAAAAGATAATGTCCCCACTCATGTTTTATTATTGAGGAAATTGAAGCACATGTAGCTTCACAATTTACTCAAATAGACGGTGGAATAACTGGACTTAAAATAATGTTCTCTGATTAATATTTCAACATAGCTACTGCCTCTGATTTCTGTAAATTGAATTGTACTCTAAGTTCATATGGGACACTTTTTGTAAAGACACTCTGTATAGACTATAAAATTAAAAATCCTTCACTTCGGCAGATTTTTCCTAGATCTTTGTTAGATAGATTTTTAAAGTTTCAGTTTCTCTCCAAGCTTCCTGGATTATTTATATTACTAGGAGATTTTAAAGAACAACGCTATTTTAAAAGTATAGAGCATTCCAGAAGGATAGCTGTTTTTCATCTTGGTAAAAGAGTCAGTAGAATGTGAAAGAAAGAGCTTGGCTTTTGATATCAAGTAGGATTAAATTCTGATCCAGGATTGGCAATGTAATAGCTGTTGACCTTACACAAAACATTTAACTTCTCTGGTCCCTGGTCCCTTCTCCCTCAGTTGAGGACAATAATATCTCCTCTCATCACAGAACTATAAGAAAAATTCAATGATTCCTGTGCTATGCAAATACATGTGTAAACATCGCTTACCTGTGAATCACCCTTTCCACGCTCAGTGTTTATCGCTCAGATAAAATCCAGTTCCATGGTTGCCACAGGTGGAAGTGGCTACAGACAGAAGTATGGGTTGGAAAGTAAGAGGCCATGACAGTAGAGACTTCATCGTCAAATGAGAGTGAGAGAAAACAATAAGGCTAATAGCAAGTAAAGGCACTGCAAGGGGTTGATAGGAGTCAGTAAGAAAGCACCTGTTTATCCCTATCTTGTATTTCCCCCATTAATGATCACTTTCATTGGTGAGAACAATCAAGTAATTTTTAACCAGAGATGGGCATCCCAGTAAAAGAGAACCACTGAGATCCTTCCAATGTGTATTCTTGGGACCATTAAAGCTACATGGCTTTTTGAACAGTTTAATGAGATATAATTAACGTGCTGCACAGTTCACCCATTTAAATGCCCATGTCCATGGTCGGCTTTTAGTGGACACACAGAGTTGTGCATCTATCACCACAACCAATTTTAGAATATTTTTATTACCCCAAAAAGAAATCTTATACATCCTTTAGCCATGACTCCACACAACCTCTCATCCACTTTCTGTCTTTATGGGTTTGCCTATTCTGAACACTTCACATAAATGGAATTGTAAAGCCCTGTAGTGTTTTGTGTCTGTCTCCTTTCACTTAGCATAGCTATTTGAGGTTCCCCATGTCATAGCATGTGTCAGTATTTCTTTTTATAGTTGAATTGGTTATATATTTTTTCCCCATTCGACCTTCGTGTTGCTTGAATTTCCACTGGATTTACATATTCTAACATCTGAATATTTAAGATGAAAAGAATCATGATGATCATTAATTCAACCACCTTTTAATTTTGAAGAAAGGGAAGTCCAAATTCCTTGAGTGTCTAGTGTTACACGTTTACCTGTGTTCAGGAGGACATGGGTCCAGCCTCTGCTCATTAATCTACAAGGCCGGCTTCCTATAGCTTCTGCTCTAAAATGATAGCAACTCATTTTCAGATGGCACCTAGTTTATGAAATGCTATTATATACATGAACTCAAAGTCTGAACACAAAACCTGTTCTGGTAAATAGGTAAGAGAGCTAGATAGTTGAAGTATACATTACTGATCAAAATCATCAGATAAAAATTGGACATATCCTGGGGCACCTGGGTGGATCAGTTGGTTAGGCCTCTGCCTTCGGCTTAGGTCATGATCCCAGGGTCTTGGGATCAAGCCCCAAGTCGGACTCTCTGCTCAGTGGGGAGTGGCTTCTCCCTTTCCCTCTGCCTGCCACTTCCCCTGCTTATGCTCTCTCTCTCTGTGAAATGAATAAATAAAATCTTAAAACAAAATTGGACATATCCTAAAAGGACTCCCCAAATAGCTTTTGGAAATGACAAATGTAAAATGCTGGCATAGTCTCACTGACTGTTAGTGGATTCCAAATACTGAGACTTTCTGTTCTTACAATGCACAAAAACAACAGATGGAGAAACCCAAGACCGTCTTGATGGCAATGAAGAAGCCTGTCTATGTTGACAAAGTGGTTCTGCTTCAGGGCTGTTAGAACATGGATGCTCTGAGTTAAAACATGTCTCCTCCTTTTCCTCCCCAAAACATGTCATAAATTTTCTGGGACCTTTTGTAGCAAAGTGACCCAGAACATTACTGTACATCTATATGCAATTTCTGAAGTTTGAAATGCAGTAATTTAATATCAGTACTGATGGAATATAAGCTACAGAATCAAATGCTATGGGGCCTGCTATTTAGTCCAAAATAAGTAATCCTAGTGTGAGTAATGGTGAAGGCCTTTCAAACTCAAAGGTTAAAATCTTATTTCCTTCCTTAAACTTCTTTTCATGTTTTCTTCAGTGCAATAGCTCTGTGACTTATTATGCAATCACTGAGCTGCTCTCTGACCTCATTAACATTCTTATCTCTCTGAAAAAAAAAACGATGTAAGAGATATGTCTGGTTATTTTCTCTGCCACCAAACATTTAAAGTTTGGCTATTTTTTCTAAACACATCTGCCTTCAAACATCTAAGGCTTATGCATCTCTCTGCTACTTCCCCAAATGTGCTGGGTTCTAATGCTAGAGATCCACTCAATCTGTTTTCTTTTTCACATTTCATGATTTTTCACACAGGAACTAGCCCAAAGAAATAACTATGTTTAGAAAACAAAACAAAAACAATAAAACAAAAACAAGCACAAAGGCTAAACCATAAAATTCTAGAACCATAACAGTAGGATATACAAGAGGATACAGTAGAGAAGAGGTCCCGGTTTGTTCCACTTGTTTTGATATATATGAAATTGATTTTTGCAAAGAGAAAATTGTGAGACTATTATTTATGTGTGGAGTGTTTAGTATACTAACTATGGATTTGAAAATTAAATCACTCCATTTTCAAATAATAGCGCAGCATGGAAACTGTGAAATGATAAAAAGCCACATACTAAACAATTTTTAAGATATATCAGGAAAGGGGCGCCTGGGTGGCTCAGTTGTTAAAGCCTCTCCCTTCAGCTCAAGTCATGATTCCAGGGTCCTGGGATCGAGCCCCACATCAGGCTCTCTGCTCAGCAGGGAGCCTGCTTCCTCCTCTCTCTCTCTGCCTACGTGTAATCTCTATCAAATAAATAAATAAAATCTTAAAAAAAATCAGGAAAATAATATCTTCAGTAATAACTTATGATTGAAATAATATTATTTCTAATCATATGTTTTATGAGCTTTTCATGTTTATAGTAATGACCCAGTAGCTCTCCTCTCTCTCCCAAATCCCTCCATTTCTACTCTAAAGGAAATAATGTGATTTTTTTTTTGATAACACGAAATATTAAAGAGAATTTAAAACACCATTTGGTTTGAGAATTTATCTCTCTCATGGAGTACTTATAACTCAACCAAAATGCTGTGCTCTCTTTTCGGCTTCCCATTTAAGTCACCATGCCGGTAGGTTGTAGAGTGGTTTGCCCAGAAATTATTGCACCAAACGCTCGTGCGTATGTGTGAATGTGTGTGCATTGGTATCCATACCCGTATCCATCTCTTCAGAATCTCTGCTATCTATTTGGCAGACAAAAACAGAGAAAACATCCAGGTTTCGCTTCATTCTTCTATTTCTGGGTGGCTGGGGGTGGAGAGAACCCAGCCTGGGAGTGTTTACAACTGGGAGTGGTTTTCCTTATTTGTTCCCTAATTTTTCCTCATTAATACCCTGAATTTTAGATGGGCACATGTCTACTCAGAATAAAGACTGTATCTGCTTTTTCCCCTTGAAGTCAGTAGCAGGGATGTTTACAACTGTCAGAACCTGTGTTCCAAAAGAGGAATCTGCTTCCTTTTTCCTTTCCTGCTGGCAGGAACGCACATGCATTGGGAGAGATGGAACGGCTCCTTCATGCAGCATCCATGCTGCATGTCTCAAGGAGTAAAGCAACAATAGTTGAGGTTCCTGACAACTAGGAAGCCACAATATGGCTCCCGTAGCCATGCTGGACCAACCACCAACCACAGTTGTGGATAAGCAAATATTGCTCCTTCATGTCTCATTGTTCAAATTTGGAGAGTCTTTTGTAAATGCTTTTGGGTTCATCTCCTCTTGTCTCCCCATGTCTTAATTCAAGTACCCTTAATTTCTCAAATAGAGTTTTATAATGATCTCAAAATTGCTCTTTCCACTTCTAGTTCCTTCTTCGGCTATTGTCTTCTATATGTTGCCTTCAAAATAAACTATGTAAAGTACAAGCCTGGTCATAGAAAATAAGTAACAGGGTCAGGATTGTAACTCACCCTTGTCTTGATACAGAGCTAGATATCTTAGAAACATGGCAGACAGCCAGTAAAAGAAAGAGTAGATCCACTTACAAGAGGAACATACTAAGATCAAAGGACAGATTAGAGGTATGCACGGGGACTGAATAAGACATAATGGATATAGTCCTTGTGTTATGTTTCAGATGTTGCTGGCATGTATGTCACTTGTATCTTTGTACCTAGCATTATATCTGAGTTTTTAAGGAACTCAACACAACCTGGGATTACTACAAATGACCAGCCACTAAGAAAGAATATTAAGACATGATGGGGCACCTGGGTGGCTCAGTTGATTAAGCATCTGACTCTTCATTTCGGCTCAGATCTTGATCTTGGGGTCACGGGATCAAGCCCCACTTCGGGCTTCACACTCAGCAGGGAGTCTGCTTGAGTTTCTCCCTCTCCCTCGTCCCCTCCCTCTACTTGCACACGTTCTCTCTCTTTCTCTAAAAAATAATAAAACCTTAAAAAGAAAAAGAATGTTAAGACATGAGAAGTAAATAATATTTTCCAGCACCCAAAACACTTCCTGCTAAAGCCATCCCTGACTAACATGCACCTCTGCAAAAAATTCTCTTGCTGTAGATGCTCTATGATGACCAATCACGTTTGCTCAGTTATTACCATGGTTTGTTCACATGTGGTGATCTTGTCTATTCTACCTACTTGAGAATTCTGTACTTCTCCATAACAACCCACAATATGGCAGTATATTAAAGAAAGCACTAAATGAATATCCTTAATTGAACTGACTATCTTGTAACTGATGTGGTTATTTTTTTTTCTCAAGATAAAATCCTTGATTAAATACATTAAGTAACTCAAGCCCAGTTTGGTGATAGAAATAGATAACAGGATTTTTATTCTTATATCTGTGCTTTTTCTACCATATCCAAAAGGTAACTCTAAAATGAAAGAAATGATTTTACTAACTTGACTTGACTTTCAGCCTAGATCCTATAGGAATACTTTATAATCACAAATGAGAAATCATCTTAGATCTTCCCTGAGTCTTAAAACCAAAATTTAAGTGAAGCCAAATCAGATAAAGCAAAATGGTTGCTTTCAGAGTAAAGAGAAACAAAGTAGTGCTTTTATATAAATGAAACACCACCTGCATTAAAACATATAATATGCAATAAGATTGTATTACATTAGAAAAGCTGTTCCCTTCAAAATGCTTTGTCTAGTTATAAATATGCTTTAAAACAGAATTTGACAGTCAAGATATTCTCTTACCAAGTACATCTTTACAATCCACTGTCTGCAAATACTTTCTTTCTTTAACTAGTTGGTGGCCTTTTATTCTAGAGGTGTGTAACATTTAAGTCTTACCACTTGCTTTTAATTTGCCACAATGGTATGACTGCCCAATACTTCTGAACTATGACAGAGGCGCCCTCTTCAAAAAGACCAAGCTACCATTAGAAATGGGTCATGAAGCAAGAGTCATTAACTCATTTTAAAAAGGGCAGTGCCCAACAAAGCATTACTGACAAACTTCCTTCCCAGTGTCCATTAGTCTTTATTAAATATCACATTTAATATCTATCTCCATGCATGAGAAGTATCTCCTCATGAAAAAATGAAATACCATTAGAAATTAAATTTACTTTCAGGTTTTTACTTTGAAAGAGAAACATAATTCTCTTATGCAATATTAAATAGAAAAACAAGTATTAATAATTCCCAGTAATAAATATAATGATTCCAAAGATGCTAGCTTGAACACATCCATTAATCTTAAAAGAGAAAAATTCAATTAATAGAGGCCATGATGAAAAACAGGCAGATCAAGGTAGGGTCTTTTATTTTTACCTTGATGTCAGATGCAAAAAGATGACAACACGCAATAGATATTCTCATCTTCTCCGCATACCAAATGAAAGGTTTATTAAAAATTAATTTTAAAATAATAACAAAAATGATTAGGAATATCTCTATCTCTACATAGGTAGACTTCCTGTACTAACCTTTCAAGATTCATTTTAGAATGAGCTTCTGTCTTCAACATTCAAGTGGAAATTTCTTACAATAAGGAAGGATAATCTATGCTCTATAGGTCTCCTTTTTGAAAAGAAACTGGTAGAGTCAATTTTTACATCTGTTTTCCTCTGTTATATCCCAGAAAATACAAATTTTATGAATTTTCTCTCCTTGAGGATGTCAGTTACAGATGCCACTGCAAAATGAGGCCAGTGTCATTTCTGGTGAGAGCAATGTCCAGTCACACAAAACTGCTACTTTGGAAGTTTCAGAACAGATGGGAGAAAGGTTATATGAAGTAAAGGTCTGCATTTCTGTCCCACAGCTGGCCCCAGGGAAGGAAGCCAAGTGCTGGCAGCTTCGATTATCTAATAAAAAAAAAAATCGGTTTTGTTTTACTATTTTAGTGTCCCATAATCTCAGATATACTTATAAACAAAATAATAAAAGTGCAAACACTCATATTTAGGAGTATATACAAGGCAATCTGTTTTCATCTAAATCAGATATAATATAATTTTATAGGCAAAGCAAAGCACATAATTGTATCAGTTTAAAAAAATCTGAGTTTTTGCCTTTTATTTCTACCATACTTTATTCTTGATTATAACCTGTCTTAACTTCTTTTCTCCCTCCTCTCTTCTTCCCTCTCCCCTCTCTCCTCTTTTGCTTATTTACACTCTGTCTTCATTTTTTTCATCTCTTTCTTTTTCTTTTTTCTTTTCATTTAGGATGATAGCCACCCCCACCCGTGAACAACACAGGGTTAGAGGTGTCTCCCCCTGCACCCCCATGCAGTCAAAGATCTGAATATAATTTTTGATTCCCCCAAAACTTAACTACTAATAGACTACTGTTGACTGGAAGCCTTACCGATAAATAAAGTCAATTTACCCATATTTTGCATGTTCTATGTATTATATACTGTATTCTTATAATAAAGTAAGCTAGTGAAAAGAAAATTTTAAGAAACCATAAGAAAGAGGAAATGTGTTTACAATACTGTACTGTATTTATGGGGGAAAAATCCACATATTAGCAGACCTACAGTTCAAATCAATGTTGTTCAAGGGTCACTCATAGTCACATTTTAATTTTATTACTACCAATTGTTTTTAGTAAGGGACAGGGAAAGAGAGGCAGGGAAGGGGTAGTGGAAGAGGGAGAGAGAGAATTTTAAGCAGGCTCCATGCCTAGCACAGAGCCCGACATGGGGCTGGATCTCATGACCCTGCCATCATAACCTGAGCTGAATTCAAGAGTCAGATCTTTAACCCATATAGTTTTCAATTCTTACTTCCCAGTTACAATACATACTAGATCTTCTGTGGCAAATCTGCTCAGAGCCCCAGCATTCCTCACAATGATCACTCCACCAATGGATCCCAGCGTTTCCTTCTCAGAGCTGCAGCACCACATCAACCTGGTTCCTACCTTCTCGATTCCAGTGACTCTCCCATCAAGTGCAATCCTGCTCCTGCTGATGCTTCTGGGTCCTTATCTGGACTCACATGTTCCTCCGTTGCTTGTTGCTAAATTCTTTCTTGTCTCGATGGTGTCTGACTCTTGATCTAGTTGCATTGCAGTGGTGACTCCTGTCTCTGTCAGCTCTGCGTGGCTTGTATAAGAAAATGCCACACTTTCTTTGTTTCAAATTTGCTGGTGTATGCTTTCCATCCTTCTTTTTTCAGTCTCAGTATTTTCAGTTTTTGTTTGTCTTTTCCAGACAACATAATCCTTTATCCAAGTATGGAGTCTTGGTCTTTTAATTAGCAAGTTTACTCCGTGTTTCAATGGGTGTAGTTACTATGAAATTAGATCTTATTTCTACTATCTTGATCCCATTTTCAATTTAATTATAAATTAAGTTAAATTAAGACTTCTTTCTGACACCCTATGGTTTTCTTTCAATACCTTCCCCCCATCTTTTCTCCTCCTTTCAACAGAATAAAATTTTCTCCTTCTGGGTTAAAAGTTACATGTTCTATTCTTATTATTTTGATTGTTGTCTTTATATTAAGACTTATACTCTCAGGTTTTCTTTGGGGGGGTTGTTCTTATTGATTCCCTAAATTTGTAAATATTGATACCTTCTTCCTAATGCAATAAAAACTGGATAATTTCTAATATTTTTATGTCTTGCCTTTCTCTATTTTATTATTATTACCTAGAATTTCAGTTTTAGATGGTTGTCAGTATATTTTTCCTTTTTTCCTCATCCTTACTTTTATTTACCTAACATAAAAATTTAAGCTTAACCAGGATAATTATTCATGCTTACTTTCCACTTTGCTTCTAGCATCTCATAGTTTTGTTCTTCAAAAGGCATTTTTAAATGAGGGCCATTTTATGGTAAAAGTTCTGAGGACTTTATGCGTGAGAATATTTTTTTAAGCCTTAATCTTTATATGTCAACCTTTCTAGGTAAAATATTTTAAGTTCATGGAAAATTATATTATATTACTATTTTTAGTTTGCTATTGAGAAATCTATTGCTAATCTGATTTTTGTTTCTTTGCAGATCTTTTTTTAAAAGATTTTTTTAAGTAATCTCTATACCCATGTGCAGCTCAACTCACAACTGTGAGATCGAGTCACACATTCCACCAACTGAACAAGCCAGACACCCTGACAGTAATCTATTCTGCTGAAATCCTTTCCACTCCCCTTTGCTTTTGAATTCTTCATTCTCATGTTATCTAGTGTGACTTTTTCTTTATTCTCCATTTGTCCCCCTATCAGCCCTATCAATTTCATGTCTTTCAATTTTAGTGTAAATACCTAGTAGTGCAATTGCCAGATCGTAGGGTAACTCTATTTTTAATGTCTTGAGGAACCTCCATGCTGTTTTCCAGAGTGGCTGCACCAGCTTACATTCCCATCAACAGTGTAGAAAAGTTCACCTTTCTCTGCATCCTCATCAACATCTGTTGTTTCCCACCTTGTAAGTTTTGCCATTTTAACTGGTGTAAGGTGACATCTCATTGTGGTTTTGATTTGTATTTCCCTGATGGCTAATGATGTTGAACATTGTTTCATGTGTCTGTTAGACATTTGCATGTCTTCTTTCGTGAAGTGTCTGTTCATGTCTTCTGCATATGTCTTAACTGGATTATTTGTTTTTTGGGTCTTGAGTTTGAGAAGTTCTATACGGATCTTGGTTACCAGCCCTTTATTTGTAATGTCATTTGCAAATATCTTCTCCCATTCCATAGGTTGCCTCTTATTTTTGTTGACTGTTTCCTTTGCTGTGCAGCTTTTTATCTTGATAAAGTCCAAGTTCATTTTTGCTTTTGTTTTCCTTATCTTTAGAGATGTGTCTTGAAAGAAGTTGCTGTGGCCAATGTCCAAGAGGTTACTGCCTATGCTCTCCTCTAGGATTTTGATGGATCCCTGTCAACTTTGATTTTAAAAGTACCTATTAATTTTTCCCATGTTTTCTTTTGTTATTTCACTCTCCTTTGGGGACTCATCCAATCATTTATTCTCTGTATCTTTTAGCTTTTCTATTTTCTCTTTATTCTTACCTATTGATTTTCTTCAGAGTTTTTAACCTGATCTTTAAACTCATTTATTTGTTCCTCTTGTATACTCATCAAACTATCCCATGTATTGTATTCTTTATATCAGTTATTACATTTTCCTACCTAATATTTCCCATACATTTTATTTCATGGTTTCTTGTTCTTATTTTATATTGATAACAGCTTATTATCTTAACTACATTATCATTTAAAAAATTCTTGGTTTACCTGCTCTAATAATTCTCATTTATAGGATGTATAGTGTCTATTTCTTTGTGTTTCTTTTATTTGAGTTTATAAATGCATGTAATGTGTAGGCAACAAAGGCCAAGCCATAGCCTCAGTGAGTCTTAAGAGTGAGATCAGAGAGCCTAGTACCCCTGAACCATTAACATCAGTGACTACCAGACAGTCCTTCAGATCAGGTTTATGCTTTAAGCCTTGAGATGAAACTTCACAGGGAGAGGGTAATCTCCCTAGGATCTAGTCTGCCAAGCCTGAAGGTAGTAAGCAGGAAGTGAGAGGAGGGAATGTCTCAAAGATGCTATTAAGTTTACAACTTTAAAAAAATTCTGCACCCCAGGAGAAGTTTTGATCTGCCTTGATATAACTCCAGGATACATGCAAAAGAATGTAGGCTGTTGCTAATTTCTGGCACTATGCAAGAAAAAAAGTTTTTTATTTTACAAAAAAAAAAAAGTTTTTATTTTACAACCTATTCTTCTGTTCTCTTGCTAAAACTTCCAGCCACTCCCCATCCCAGGATTCTACTACCCATTTTCCTAACCCACATCACATTAAGATTGTCTTTATTTATCAGTGTGTTCCATGTTTCCTTTCTTTTTCTCTTCTTTCCTTTTCCTTTTCCATTTTCTTTTCTTTCCTTCCTTCCTTCTTTCAAATTTCTTCTTTCTTTTCTCTGTCACTTTTTTTTTTGTTCTTTTTTCTTTTTTCTTTTTTTTTTTTTCTCTGCATCTGTAGTTTCTCCTGGATTCATTTTGGGAAAGATACCAGATGCTGCATACCTGCAGAACCCACAGCTGCTGGGCCCAAGAGGGGTTTTCAAATCAGTTGGTTGGCACTGGGACATAATTACAATCAGAATTCATTGAAATTGTCATATCCCTAGAATCCCTTTGATTTTAATACTCAGTACAAGAATCTAGAAATTAAACACTAGAACAAGTTTCACGGTTATATCAGGAAACCAAATCATGGAACTTTTCTTGGCTTCTAACATCTATTTTTGATGAGTACTAGCATGTGCCTTACTAGATGGCCCTTGTTGAAAGCAACTGTGGAGATTATGGTACAGAGAAGAATGAGTTAAGTTCTGGAACACACTATCTTTCAAATGCAAACTAAATATACAGTGTCTTTGTCCAGAAATCCTAATTTAAGATCAAATAATACAAGTACCTTTCATCTTTGTTTTCCTAAACCACAAGATAAATAATCCATAAAATTGGTTTTGGTTTTGAGCCTTTCCCTGTCCCTATTTGTGTCTCTGTTCTGTCTTCCACTTCTTACAGTCTCTATCTTCCAGGCATAATCCCTAAATGGTTTCCCTAAATAGCTGATACTCTCCTTCACTTCCAAGCGATTGCAGATTCACTCTGTAATGGAATACTCTGCTTTTTTCAATGTTACTTCATTTTTCTGCCTATCATCTGCGCATGCTAAACAGACTCTTTGATGCTTTTTTATGTGGCCTCCTCCAGCAAGCATACCCTCATTCATCTTTCCAAGCTGGGTTTCACAGTCAGGTCTCCCAGAATGTTACGATCATACTCTGTGTGATTTTCTGAAGCAATTTTTGACTTATCTTCCATAGGAATATAAAGTCTTTGAAGTCAGGGGCTGTGTGTCTTGTACAATTTTACACCCATGCTTAGCCTTGAATAGTTATTGGGCAATTGATGAAGGGTAATAACCATTCTTTGGGTTTCACTGGAAGTCTGTTCTAAAACACAGTTGAGTTTGATGACCAAAAGCTTGGACTCTAGTGTCAAATCAGGGTTCAAATCGCTCCTCCATTACTTACTAGTTGAATAACTGTATGGCTATGTTACTTAATCTTAGTCAACTCTCTGAGTTTGCATTTTCTCAAAAGCAAAATGAGGCTAAGTAGACTTAATATACCCAAATTGTAAGGATTAAAAGATAATTCATGTAAAGTGCTAAGCATTTTGGTTTGTAACACAGTAAGTTATCAATAAAGATTAGCTATTATCATCTGGTCCACTCAGGTTTCTTCCATGAAAAAAAAAAAGTGAAATAGGTTAGATTAATCTTTGGTATTCTCAAAATCCCTTTCCCATCTTTTCAGCACCTTCTCTGTGTTTCATGTGTTTCTAGACACCTTTCCGTCAGGGGAGAAAATAATCTGATAAAAGAGATTAAATTTGTATAAAGGCATGCATGTGAATGGCTCAATAAATCGTCTTTGTTAGTATAGTCAATGCTAATCCAAAGGAGAAAATCCCTAGAGCTGGAATTTCAAGTATCAATATCAAATAAGCTACTGGAAATAGTTTTGGGCAAGATGGCCTGTTGGGACTCACACTAGAGATTTTACTGTGTAAGGAATCTGCTTATGCATTTATTCATTTAGTTGAAAACATGTACTGAATTCTTTCTGTATCAAATATCCTACTGGGGGTGTAGAAGTATAAAGATTTATATTACTTATTCTTATCCCCAAACATGCTTATAATGTAGTAGAGCAGATAATAAGAACTTGTACTGACATTGCTTTAATGTACATTATCTTGTTTACTTGTAACACCTATCTTGTGGTGAAGGTTGCAAGTTTTATTCTTAATATGCATATTTGGAGAAATTATTGAGCTTACCTCAGGCCACACAGTTAGGAAGAAGTAAAGTCTGGACCAAGAAGTGGTTCTCCTGAATGGAATTTTTTTTTCTTTCTATACCATAATGCCTCTGCAACTAGAATCTAAATATACTGTAAGTATTATAAATAACAAAGTAGTAGAGACATTTAGATGAGGGTAAAATTAATTTTTGTAATTAATTAGCAATGGTTTCATAAATAAGTGGCATTTTTCAGTACATGGGAACTCGGAGGATGAACTAAATGTTGACAGTGGAGGGGTGGAAATGACATTCCAGACTGGGATTTGACAGAGATGGGAAAGAATAGATTATATTTGGAAAGCCAAATGTCCTGACTGACTGAAATACAGGACATATGAAAGAAGTGATCTTGATAAGATTTAAAAGCTAGATTGAAGCCAGATTACAGAGAACTGAAAGTGTGTACTTTTTTCCACAAGCCAATAGTTCTCAGGCCTGGCTGAGTATCAGAATCAATTTTATAGCTTTTTTGAAATGCCCATGCCCTGGCAACCCTCCCAGAGATTCTATTCATCAGTCTCTGGGGCACAGACATCTGCATATTTTAGAACTCGCCTATTGATTCTGCTTTATAGGCCCAGCAGAGATCAGTGACATAGGCATTGAAGAGGGGGTCCACTCAACGTGCTGTCTGTGGACGGTGCTAGTCCAAACTGTTACATCCGTGATGAGCACTGAGAGTGGGAGTGTAAAAACTGTACAGCAATGTAACAGGGTTATTTTCTATCCATTGTAGCACAGAACTTAAAAAGTGGTGCTCTACTTTGTCCTTTCTTTATTCTTGTATAATTCACTTTTTTGTATTTTATAAAAAGCCTTTTTTTTTTTTTGCAAATTGGAAATTAAAAACAAAAACAAAACTGGCCTTCAATGCAGACAGTTTAAGAAGTGTTGTTCTGAGCCATGGTGTCTTCTGTGAATATGAAACAACATTTTGAAAGTGGTGTTCTCACATTAACGAGTCTCTGCCATATCGGACAGAGGAGAGTGAGGGCGAGTAAGTCCAAGTGGTATGATGTGTTTGGACTCAGCTATGCCAATGGTAACAGAAAGAAAAGGGAAAGGAATCAGAGAAATACACAAAGAAGAAAAATAGAAATTGTCAATATAATTTAAGATAAAATAAATGGTCAAATGTAAACTGTTTCTGATATTTCATGCTTGAGAGACAGAAAAATTAAGCACTATTATTAAGAGATATATGAATATCAGTAAGAAAATTTGGGGAGCAAAGTGCAGGGCAGTGTGTGTGTGTGTGTGTGTGTGTGTATGTGTGTGTTGTGAGTGGGAGGAGGGATAATGATTTTATTTGTAGAGCATGTTGAGTTTAAACAAACTGAGGGTTGCTGGAGGGGTGGGGGATGGGGTAATGGGTGATGAATATTGGGGACAGTTTGTGTTGAAATGAGTACTGGGTATTATATAAGACTGATGAATCACAGACCTATACTCCTGAAACAAATAATACATTATATATTAATTTTAAAAACTGAAAATAAGATGAAATGTTTGAAACAAATCAAATGAAAATGTATACCCAAGCCAATTGAAAATATGGGACTGAAACTTGTTAGAGAGATGGAAGTTGGAGATGATAATAATAATAATAATAATAATAAGAAGAAGAAGAAGAAGAAGAAGAAGGGTGGTATGCAACATATCTAACAACCAGTGGAGCACAGCTCCAAGAAACCCAAATGTACAGGATACTAAAGTGCCCACCTGCTGGCTATTAGACCACGTGTAGAGGGTGAGCGGGCAGTGGGATCTCTGGGGGAGAGATGCAGAGAAGAGAAAGAGTTTTGGCAAGCCTCTTAGGAACCTTCCATACCTTGCAGATTTCAAGTAAAGTAGAGAAAGGGAGATATTGAAAAGATAGGAATGTGGTAAGAAATTGATTTTTGCATAAAGGCAGGAAGAAGAGAAATGTTAAGAGGGAAGAAAAAGATGATAATTTTGTTCAATTCTACATAGAAATTGAAGGCAATGAGAAGCAAGAAAAGGTATTTGGATTTAGTGAACATGAATAAATAAAAAGCTTGAAGAAACCAATTTTGGTATGATAGGAAAAAATTAAGATATAGAGCAATAAATAATGATACTTGGAACAGAAGAAGAGCCAGTGAATATAAATTCTCCTTTCACAAATATCACCAAAAGAATGAAGGGAAAAGAGAATTACAGCCTAAGAGGATAGAGGTAGAAAAAGGCAATATTTGAAGAGGAAATGCTGACACCTTCCTAGGATTGTTGAAAGACACCAATTCATAGATACTAGAATCACAAGAAACTACAATCTAAAAAATTCACATTTTACTGAAACTATGGAGTATCAAATACATTGAACTCTTAAAAGCAGCCAGAGATAAAAAATCACAGGTAAATGCTACAAAAACTTAAAACAAATTTCTCAGTAGAAAAAATAGGAGCTGGAAAATAATGAATCATATTCTCAGGTTGTTAAAACTCAGAAATCCATAGCCAGCAAAAAAAACCCTTTAATGGGAATGAAGGTAAAATAAAGATTTTCAGATAAACAGAGGTGAGATAGCTTGCCACTAAATTTCCTGGTAGAAGGAAGATGATCCCAACTGGAAAGCTGTAGTTACAGAAAGAAATCAAAAACAACACAAGACTGGTAAATATTTAGAAAATTTAAATAAATACTATATAAAACTATAATTATGTCAGGTGGAGTTTAAAACAGAGAGTGCAATTAAAGTACAAGACAGCAGCACATAAGTTCTGAAGAGAGAAAGGTAGTTGAAGTGTTTTAAGGTCCTTGCAAAAAAAAAAAGAAAGAAAGAAAGAAAGAAAGACAGACTGTGGAGGGACCAGAGCATCTCGATGTTCTAGAAAAGCTATCATTACCATGGTGATGTCAAGGTGCAGGTAAAGCCAGTAGGAAACTAACTAACTCCTGGAAGAAGGAAGTGTCAATGTCACCTTGAAGGTGAACAGAGGATCTGTTGTTATTAAAAGAAGAAACAGGGGGCACCTGGGTGGCTCAGTAGGTTTAAGCCTCTGCCTTCAGCTCAGGTCATGATCCCAGGTCCTGGGATCAAGCCCCACATCGGGCTCTGCTCAGCAGGGAGCCTGCTTCCCCCCGCCTCTCTGCCTGCCTCTCTGCCTACTTGTGATCTCCATCTGTCAAATAAATAAATAAAATCTTTAAAAAAAAGAAAAGAAGAAACAAGTCATGAGGAAGACAAATGCCATTGATCTTGCATGGTCAAAGGGCTTTCTATATATTATCTTATTTAGTTCTGCCTATTATAAAGCATTTACTATTAACTGCATTTCACCTCACTGTGTGAGGTAAGCTAACTTATCCTGAAGAAGAATAAGTTGCCAAGTAGGGATTGTTATGCCCCAATACACCATCATCCCCTCTAGAAAGAAGGCTGTTTGGGGGAGGAGGGAAGAGATCCATGTTCACCATCCTTTGGGTTTCAGGAGAATTGGGCTTGCAGGGTGTGGCTGCCCATGTTTCTTCTAGGCCCCAGGAAAATGCAGGCCAAATGTGTGAGGAGAGAATACTTCTGAGGCTTTGATATGTTATGAGAAAATCCCATGCTCTGGAATCCACTGATCATCTTGATGAATCGTTTTTCCTACCAGACAAAAATCCACGTCTATTAACTGCTTTTTTGTAGACTGCATTGCCCCAAATTTCCCCCCACATTTGATTTCATAAGCGGCCATAATCTTATCTACTCCCTTTCTTTGTTCTTTTTTCTTAGGAACTAAGTATCTCTGTTTTTTTTTTTTTAACCTTATAGTCACTTGCTTCATGTTTATCTTATTTTCCCCTCTTTGTCTTCTTTCTCTAAGCAAATGAGACTTTGCTGCTGTTTACCAAAATCGTTATTTAGGCAAAAGTCTAGGGTATTACTCTACAACATCTACGAGTTCACAGGAATTTACTAGAAATATGCCAACAATTAAATGACACTTTATTTCTTGGCACAAGTAGGGGTTCATGTCGCCCAAGCTCAGTCTGGCAGACAGAAGCAGGGTTTTTAAATGACCACTGCCAGCCTCTCTGATGGATGCAGCTCAGCCAATATACCAGGAATATGATCATCCAAATTAAAGTCCACGTCTTATTACAATAGCAGTCCATCAATGACAATCCTCCACACTGTTCTTTCATAAGAAAGAAAAAAAAAGTAAAAATTACATGTTCATTAGAAGAGGTAAGACATGGAGATATAGCTACAAAAATATCTTCAGAGTGTATGTTTTAGGAAATATGGTTCATTACCCAGTGTTTTAATTACTATGAGGTTGGACCTTCAAACCAAAACTCATAACCTAATTAAGGAAGTCCATCATATAGACAGAGCATAAAGCAACATGCAATTAACATTTCCTAAAAATGAAACCAATGCAAGAACATTTTGATTTACTCTAATTATACTGTTAATCCTGCACCTAATGCCTTCACATAAAAAAAAAAAAAGTCCTTTAAAGGTCTTCCTCCAAATTGCAGTAGGCTTATATTTCTCTCACTGTAGCTGTTCGTAATGTACATAAAAGGGAGAATAACAAAGAATTCTCATTCCATGGATATTATAAAGTATAGATGACAGAAACCTGGCCCTGAATGTTCCCACAAGAACAGTTTGCAGCAATCATACTACAAAGAGTTTTCAGGATACCACTTTGATCAATCTGCTTCATTCATCTACACGTACTTTACAGAAATGTCTTAGAAAGAGCTATGAGCCAATATTCCTGAATTCCTAAATATAGGCTTGCTCTTGGCACCTGATATTGAGCCTTACTATGCTGCTGTGAGCTTGCAAACCCTTCAGGCAACATTTATTTCTAAGCATGGCCGTGCATACTTTCCCTAACAGTATATACTATAGCATATAAGTGACCATTTGGAAAGTTAATGAATTGCACGTCACTCCTGGTGTTCAAAGTTCCTAAAAGCAAAGATATTATCTTCAAAATTCTGAAGATTCAAAGTGAATAAAGTGGAAGAAAACTCGAGGGATCACTTAATTGGTTCCTTTTTACAAAAAGGAATCTAACACCCAGGGAGGGGTAAATGCTTTTGCCTATTCCGATAACAAAATTTCTATACTACGTTGGGGGAAAAAAGCAGCTCTATTGATCTCTAGATGTTTGGAGTCAGAAAGATCTGGCTTTATTTTCTTTTTAAGGTTTATTCATTTGTTTGCTTGAGAGAGCACGTGTGTATGAACAACAGGGGCTTGGGGAGGAAGAGAGGGAGAGGGGTAGGGAGGAGCGAAGCAGACTCCCTGCTAAGCACAGAGTCCAACACTACTTGGGTGGTACTCTGGACCCTGAGATCATGACCTGAGCAGGAATCAAGAGTCAGATGCTTATCGAACTGCTTAACGAACTAAGCCACCCAGGTGCTTCAGAAAGATCTGCTTTTAAAACTGACTTTTGCATTTAACATGTGGACATGAATAAGTTACTTCCTTAACCCTTGGTTTCTTTTTTTTTAATAATTTTTTTTATTTTTTATAAACATATAAAGTATTTTTATCCCCAGGGGTACATGTCTGTGAATCGCCAGGTTTACACACTTCACAGCACTAACCATAGCACATACCCTCCCCAATATCCATTACCCCACCCCCCTTTCCCGACCCCCCGAACCCCAGCAACCCTCAGTTAACCCTTGGTTTCTTCATCTTTAAAATGGAAACAGTAAAATCACACCCATCAGATGTGAAGATCAAATAAAATAATACATAGGAACCTCTGATGTTCTCCCTGTTCCAAGCTGCACCCTGAATGTAATGTTTTTCCTTCTAACGTCGTACTCTAAGGTGGTCACGAAGGAGCAAAATAGGCAAAAATGTGTTGGATACTTGATCAAAAAGCAAACTAGAGGAAAAGAACTTTAATATACTCAAAGTCATAAAGTTGACATCTTATCCAAAGTACTCAGGGTGACTTTTCATATAAGCTGTATAGCTGGTGCTTCATAGTGCACTTCTCTTTTTTAGTGAAATAAGAGGAAAACTTGTATTTCCAAACAGAAATTTACTATCAGTTCATGAGGTGAAATAGGAAAAGTAATTTCTTTAGACATTAACTAAGAGAAGGTTGAGTGCTAAGTTAGAAAAACAACAAAATAACCACACATTTTTTTAGTTAATAATTATCCTACATCAGTCTCATACCTTAAGGGATATATATAAGGCATTTTAACATCATAACTGAATTAGATATACTATGTATTACATAGCCTTAAAAAAGAGCATATAAAAAAGATAATAAAAATAAGATTAAATTTAATAATATGACTCAATATAAATGTCAAATTATTAATTCATTTATTAGTTTTAATATGCATTTATTAAGTCTCTTCTTTGTGCCATAGTTGTGCAAGTTTAGGGAATATAAAAATGGACAAAATATAATCCCAGCCATTAAAGAATAAATGACTCTAGAATGACAAAGTAAAATCTTGTAGCACTGAGATATTTTCCTGGTGAGCCGTTTCTGCTATAAAGTCCTCCTGCCAATATTGCAATGCTACTGTCAAATTACATACAAAATCAGAACATATTTAAAAAAGAAAATAAGTAGTCATATTTCACAGCCATACTGCAACAAATACCATTTCTTTAGTAAGAATAGGGGTTTTCAGAAGTCTTGAGTTAAGTCTTTTTTTTTGTAAATAAACTATTTACAAAAAGACTTTTTACCTTATAAAAATTTCTTTTTCAAATAAAATAAAATGTCATTTCAAAGAGTCTCAATTTTGCTACATATATTTTACATAATTATACTCACAGAGTACATGCAATTTTGTGGCACTTGTTATATACCTAGTACTTTATTCTAAATATGTCTCCAAGTGATAAATTACTTTTTTTAAGGCTGCACTATATTCAATTTAAGTATTATTTTATCAATCTTAGAATTATTGACTTATTTTCAGAGAGAGCTAAAGTAAGACACTGACCTAAAGTAAAACTAAAGTAAAAATTTATTATGAAAGAATACTAACTAAAACAGAATAAGAAAACTCAGATCTATTAGAAATTCTGCTTTCTTAAGGATAGTTTGGGCTTCGATTATTAAACATAACCGCATTTTTCTAAAAGTGAAGATGTGTTTTTCATCTAAAGAAGAGATGCTTTCATAGAAACATTTAAATATTGAAATATTGCAAGTATTAATTCTCACAGAAAAATGCACAATCCTTACAGAAAAATGCAAAAATTGCAGAGAGAATGGATGATAGCCACCCACACATGCACACATGCACACAGATACCGTGGTTAGAAAGATATTTTATGATAATGAACATCATAACTATTCAGTTGTAGAAATCATGAAGAAATATATTATCAAAATCAGTGATATTTACCAAACATTTAAGTCTTAGTTAATAATATGTTTCTACTCAAATGAGGTTTGCAATTACATCTATATGACAGTTGCCAAATTGGCCCGGAAGGAAATTTGGCTAATATGATTTACAAAAGTTTATCCACTTAGTTCAAGCAAATAGCAAGGACCAGAAATATAGGCTCAGGACATATATGATTGCAAAGAGCAATTCACAGTGATCAGTATTTTCTACTACTCAGACCTGGATGGTTTTGTAACTTTGGGCTAGGATATAATCATAGAGGCTTTGACTTCAACTGGCATGGAGTTTGGGTTGTAAGATGCCAGTCCTCTTACAGTGGAATCTGCCACTTTTCCCAGGGGCATCAGAGGAAGGTCAGAAAGAAGGGAAAAATACAGCTTCCTATCCTTGGTCTCCTTTGGTTCCTAAGAGCTTCCCCCTTTTCTCTAGTATTCCTGATGCTTGTTCTACACTTCTACTTAATTTCTTTGAACCTCACTTCATACTCTGACCTTGCATAGTCATTATGAGTATTGGAAATAAGAATTCCAGAGGATTATTTGATAAAATCCACCCTCTTCAATCTTTCCGTACTATTGGTAGGATTGTAAATCCAGTAACCATGGAAAAAATTATGGCTTCCTCAAAATATAACTACCATATGAGCCAAAAGTTCCACTTCTGAGTATATATCCAAAGAAAACAAAATCCACTATCTCAAAAAAATACCTTCACCCGTGTGTGTGTGTGTGTGTGTGTATTTCTCAGCAATAAAAAAATAAGAAAACCCTGCCATTTGTGACAACTTGGATGGACATTGATAGCATTATACTAAGTGAAATAATTCAGATAAAGACAAATGTATGATCTCACTTATGTAAAAATCTTTTAAAAGCCCACAAAATACAAATAGATACAGAGGACAGATTGGTGATTGCCAGAGGTAGGGTAGGGGTGAAGGAAATGGGTGAAAGTGGTCAAAAGGTATAAACTTTTAATTACAAGATAAATAAATTCCGGGAATGTAATGTACAATATGGTGTCTACAATTAATAATATTGTTGTATATTTGAAATTTGCTAAGTGAATAGATCTTTGAAGTTCTCATGGCAAGAAAAAAATCTTATAATTGTGAGGTGAAAGATGTTAACTAAACTTATTGTGGTAACTATTTTGCAATATATTCATATATTAAATCATTATGCTATACACCTTAAACTAATACAATGTTGTATGTCAATTATATATCAATAATATTGGGAGGAAAAATCCACTCCTTTCCTTAACACAAACAAATAAACCAGCACACCAGCAAACAGATTTAGCAAACAAAAATAGGGGACAACTTCTTGACAAAGTGTAGGTACAGTAATATTGAATCTGCATCATACTTGGCAAGAAACATTAGAAACACTCTTAATAATATCCCTAAAACAAGATATAAATACCTACTATTATCACTACCACTATTCAACACTGTATTGGAAGTACTTTCAAATAAAATACAAGACAAATACATTTGTGAGGGAATCGCTTGAAACAAAGAAAAAATATATACCTAGGAAAATCAAGAAAATTGACTGACAAAATCAGTGACTTTAGCCAGCTCACCATATAAAATAAAAGCAGACAAAAATTAATAACAATCGCAATAGCCAATTTGAAAATATCAGTAAAAATGCCCAATCACACCAGCAACACACGTATTTAATTAGTTAGGAATAAACCTAATGATAATAATGTGAGTCCTGTTTAAAGAAAACTGTAAAATTGTATGAAGACCATAAAGGAAGATGTATATACTCTGATCCAACAATTCCATTTCTTAGGGTCTGCCCTAGATAATACTCTAATCTTGCTAAAAGTTATTGTTTATAATTGGGGAGGTGTAAGAACCTCTAAATGCCCATAAATATAGCTAAATAAACACTGGTTCATGGTCCAATTCAACTGCTTAATAAAAGAACAAGGTATATGTACACATTGCCAAAGAATTTTTAAAGTCAAACCATTAAATCTAAAAATAAATTGAAGAACAATACATAAAAATTGATCCCACGTGTTTTAAAGCCCACAATATAAAACAATGATACATAATTTATATATAAATGCATATAATAAAGTATATTTATAGGACATGTGTAAAACTATATAGACGTGCATGTAGGTATAAAACACATGAAAACAGTGGTTAATTCTGGGGAACAAACATACAGATGTGGGTAGTAGGAAATGAATTTTATTGAGGTTGATTTTTATTTTATGTGTATTAACTAAATAATTTACAATGAGAATGCATGCACTTCTTGATTGTGAAATTTTGAAATTTAATAAAAATAATGAGACCTGGCATATAGAAAGCACTCAATAAATACTTGCTGTAGATATGAATATAACCACTTTAAAACTGTGTACTAGGCTCTAGTTCTCATGGAACCAAGAGCCTACTTTTTGGACCACCAGAAAGACACTCACAGCTCTAAACACATTTTTCATACCAGTTTGTATCACTAAAGCAAAGTGGAACCTTGCATAGTTTACAAGTGACCAGGAACAGCTGTCTAGATGGATTTAAGATGAGAAAAAGCCTCAGTCCTCCTCTCTCCTTCAGTAGACCTGGCCCAGCTAACATAGAGCTTGGTACTTGCAGAGAGAGTCACACTTGGAGATAAAAAGAAGAAGAGAATTTACATTTTAAAGGTTGTGTCTTTTTCTATCTTATTTACTTACACTTTATCTTCATTTGGAAAAAGTGAATGCCATTAACATGCTCCATCTGTGTAGCTGACAGAAATATAATATATTTGAGAAAGGCGAAAACAAATTGCCACAGTGTTTTAATTTTGATTGTTAAAAATTTGATACAGTTAATAGTGACTTGAAACCTCAGAAAACAGATTCTGCAAAATTCAAAATATATTTAGATAAAATGTTAAATTTTCTATGACAAGTTTATATCACAGAAGCATCAGTAACTCTGGGTCTGCCCTTCAGCTCACCTCACTGAAATCTCAGTTTTTTCTTGGTCTGTCCTTCAGTAATAGAGGTAAGGTCAACACTTTGGTATATTATACTTAATGTAACGGTTGTATCCGATTTATCCCTTTCTCATCTAATGCTAATTCTTATTAATGTAAGTTATGTGGAATAGATGGAGTCAGGCCATTCCTGAACTCCCCTGACTGTAGTTATGAAATATACTCAACTTCATAATGATGGAAAGTCATATCTGGAAATTCCGAGGGTATCTTCAACTTGGAAGTTAACTTCTTTGAGTAAATTAAGATTGTCCTTGGCAAATGGTAAAGTACCCCACTAAATGAAATGCATAATTAGATTTACAGTGACATAAATGTATTTCTCTATGCCTCAATTTATTCAATTGTAAAATGAGATGGATTAGAGGATCTAATCATATCTCCTAGTTACAAAAAAAATCTAAATCTAAATACATGATTTCCTGTAGAAACCATTCCATATAAAATTATACCTATTGTAAATAAATGTTAAAGAAGTAAATAGAATATAGATATATCCTTGATGAAATTCCAGAACAGATTATCAAAGATGTGGTCCAATACTACTTGACAAAGAAAAGTAAAATAATAATGAAGATGATAATAATGATTTAACAAGGGCTGCATAAGAAAATTTGCCAAACAATAGTTTCTTTTTTAAGCAGGTAGAGTTACTATATTTAAAATTACCTTTTGTCTAAAAATGTTTCTAATATGCCTTTAAATTTGGTACCCAGAACTAAAAAGGTAGCCATTATCTTTTAAATATGGTAACCAGAACTAAACAAAGATTTCCAGGGTAGACTAACCAAACAAGTGCCTCTGTATACTTATAACACTAGTTGCTGAATTTAAACTGCAGTCACTTTGGAAGAGAGGAAAGGGTAGCCAGTCTCACTACCAACTCATTTTGAGATCGTTTTCTACATGTAAAATGTAGAACTATGTCTCATTCCTAGGGACTGTTGATCAGCTAGAATTTTTTTTTTCTTTTTGCTTCTAGGCAAGATTTTTATCTTTTTTACATTTCATCTCATTTTAATATCATCATTTTAAGCCATTAAAGCTTTTGGAATCATGTTTTTGTCACTGGATGTACATACAGTTAGTCATGCTTCCTTGATTTAAATGATTTATAAATTTGATACTCTCTATATTGACAAGCTACTGATTTATTAAAAATGTGAACTCAGGACCAAGAACTTCAGACAAAAACAGATAATGAACTAATAACTGACCCTTGAAAATGATAATGAACTGAACAAACTGGTTTTATATTTACTTCTTTTTCTCCTTTCTTTTAAACAGAAACACTTAAAAAAGATATAAAGAAATATTAGGATTATTTTTCACAGCCACCATTTTGATATCAGGAAGAGAGAAGTGGCAAGAAGAGATATATAACCTTAATCAAATCAAAACAAAACATTCTAATAGTGTTCATGTTTATTCATCTCTATGTATTTAGTGTCAAGTATATTGACAGGCAAATGGTAGATATGTAGTGAATACTAGTTAAATGAATCCATAATAAAAAATGAATATGTAATTATAGAGTGAATGACTTGTGAGGTCCAGTCAATGCCCTAAGCAAAGCTGGGAAACTATCTACCAGGGATCTCATAGAAAGGACTTCTATCAATCAGAGAAAGATAATTATCATATGATCTCTCTGATATGAAGAATTTGAAAGGCAGGGCAGGGAGTCCTGGGGGGAAGGGAGGGAAAAAAAATGAAACAAGATGGGACTGGGGGTAGAGACAAACCATAAGAGACTCTTAATCTCAGGAAACAAACTGAGGGCTGCTGGGGGAGGGAGGGATAGGGTAGTTGGGTGATGGCCACGGGGGAGGGTATGTGCTATGTGAATGCTGTGAAATGTGTAAGCCTGACGATTCACAGACCTGTACCCCTAAGCAAATAATACATTATATGTTAATTTAAAAAAAAAAAGGACTTCTAAAAAAAAATGGATGGACTAGATGACCTTTAAGATGACTTTTACATGTAAAATTATTTAAGAGATCAAATAAGTAGTTAATCTCTACAGTTCTGATTACTACTACAGTTTAAGCATTAGATTTTTCTCAAAGAAGCTTGGAAAACAAACTCTTATTTATTAAGGGGAGAATGATATAAAAATGAAAAAAAAGTTAAGATTTCTGGTAAGTAAAAGCTTGGTAAAGCCTTTCAGTATATGTACGTAGATTATGTTGATTTAAGTTTATTTGCAAACTAGAATGCCTTTCAGAAAGCAAATAAAGTATTTAATTTGAATGGCAATGTACTATTCCACTTTTGTCATGAACTACTGAATCCCCTCTACAGTTTTGGCAATATACATAGCAGTTAAATTATAATATTTTAAAACAATATGTCTGTATTTCATTTGGGATCTTAACTTACCATGTAGCTTTAATACATTTTAATGTATTTAAATGTGTTTTGTGTTGTTTTTTTTCTGTCCTAGAGAAGTAACTGCTGTGAATGGTAGCTACTTCTATTTCATAGTTATTTAAGTTTTTTTTTTATTATAAACATTTTAATGCTACAACTCAAATGGATGTGCTGTTACTTTTGTTTTTTTAACAAAGAGAATTTTTCATTCAAGTATTTAAAATAAACAAAACATATTATAAACATTGTTAGCTAAACAAGGGAGATATAACTTAGATAACTAGAGGTTTTAACCATATCCTGTGGGACATTGAAAAATTTATTTTTTTAAGTACATTATTGAGATGTAGCATGGGTTTGGATACACAAAGCATAATAACTTTATATCAGTAACAAAAATCAGTATTCTGAGGAGATTTAGAAGAGAATAATTATGTAGGAAAAAAAAGACTGACATGAAACACACACAGTTTAATGGTGTTTGTCTTTTGCTAGTGGAACTACGAGTGATTTTGTTTTCTTTCTTTCTATGTTTCTAAAGTAAGCCTCAACCACTTTAACAAGAGGTAAAAATGGTTTATTTTACTTTTATTCGAAGAAAACCTCTATAAAGTAAGAGTGAAATAATAAAGCAATAGTCTATTTAAAAAGCAAAATATTGATTTTATGTTATATACAAAATTATTTAGCTTGAATCTCTTTTGTGAAACTGATAAAAAGTTCTCCAATTACGTATCTTAAAGAGACCTAGGCAGGGTGACACTCAGCATGACTGGGAAGTTAATTATCCTACTAAACTGAATTCTCCGAATTAGCAAAATCACTTTTTTTAAGCAGAAAAATTGTTGGAATTAAGTGAATTTATAATTTCATTTTCATAAATCATCTTAAGCTCCCTTCTTGCTTTCTGAATGTGATCAATGTCTTTCAACTTCCTTTAAAGATTCAGAGAGCATTATGGACAGTTGGTGACCCTGCCCTGGGGTACTCGGTGCCTGCTATGGTGTGGGGGGGGGGCATTAACTAACAAGGCTTTGTTTCTTTTAGTTATAGTGTTTATTTTTTACAGAGTTTCTGTATTAGATATGGCTACTTATTAGATATTACTACTTATTAAATATTACTACTGTTACCATATCTTTTTCTAAACTTCTCCTCTTTTTCCTTCAGTTTCCCCTAGTTTATGGTTTCTAATATTCTAAGGTGTGAAAATTAAGTTAATAATGCTTATGGTTGTGTTTAATAACATTATTAATATAGTCACCAATAAATATCTTCTAGGGCCAAGCACCCTTGAAGGTCATTAACCAGCTATGAATAGGGGGGGCTTGAGAAAGTCTGAGTGACCAGAGTGCAGTACAGACTGGATGGTGTAGTAGAAGATGACCAGAGATGAAATAAGGCCCAAGTCATGGGATGCACTGTAGGCCACATAAGGATTTGGTTTTAACTCTGAGTGGGGAGCCACTGAACAGTCTTGGCCAGGAAGTCTGATGTAAGTTTTTAAAAACCACTGTGGCTTTTCTATACTAAATATATTTTAAAGAAATGAGAGTGAAATGGGGATAGAAGTAACAGAGGCTCAACTAGGGTAGTAATGGTAGAGATGATAAGTGCTAGCATATAATTTATGTTTTGAAAATCATGCCCACAAGACTCCACTGGATTAGTCATGAGATTATGACAGAAAGAAAAAAAGATGATGTCCAGGTCTTTGTTCTGATTAATGGTGGTGCCAGTTACTGAGGGGGATGCAGTGAGGAAGTGAATTTGGATGGGAAGAAACTGCTAGGACATTGAGAGTTTAGACTTTGATATGTTAAATGTAAGCCGCCTGCCAGACATTTGAGCCATGTTGAAGGTACAATTCAGCAGGCCAAGTGGAAGTTAAGATCGGAAGTATCAGTAGGGGAGTTATCACATTAGTAATAGAACTAAAACCTGTAAGACCAGATTCTGTCAGCTAGAGGTAGGTAAGGAGAGAGAAAATCAAAGTATAAGGGGGGAAAAAACCCACAAAACTTGAGAAGTCCATTATTTAGATCTTATAAAGAGGAGAAGATCCATCTAAGGAGATGGAGAAGATTCTACTGGGATAAGAAAAAACCCAACAGCATGTAAGGTCCTTTAAGCCAAGTGAAGAAATCTTTTAGAGAAGATGAAAACAGATGAACTGTGTCATCTATTGCTAAGAGAATGAATGAGGTGAGTCTATGAAAATGACCATTGCTCCATGTTACAGAATCTGAGTCTGAAGAGCTCACACATAAGACTTAATATTTTAAATGTGTAATATTTAGATAATGTCTTATCCATCTCCCAAACTTTCTCCCAAACCCACACTTCATTCAGTTTTCCTGTCTCAGTAAAAGACTCTTGTTGACCCATTTGCCCATATTCAGTGCATTACAAATCATGGTGGTTCTAACTTCCAAAATATGCTTTAAATCTATTCCCTTCTCCCCATCTTCACTGTCACCATCCTATGTGAACCATATCCTCTTCTTCAGGAACTACTCTATTTCCTTTTTAATTATCTCTCAGTATCCATTCTTACCACTCTTGGCCTTTAAAATATGTCATGTAGTGCTCTCGAGATTTGTTGATGAGTTAATCATGAGGTATTACAGAAAAAAAAAAAAAGAAATGTTTTGGTCTGAAAATTGCATGAATTGGTGGGGTAGAGACAGGGAGCTCTGAGGAAGATAAATCTGGTGAGGCCAAAAGTCAACACAATTTTGAAATTAAGAATAAAGGTAAAGAACTACATTCCTGAATTCAAAACTTCCACAAAGTAAAGTAACCAGGAAGGTGTAATACTTGTGTAAATACAGAAACAAAAATCAATGAAATAGGTTTGAGAATCTGGAAATAAACTCTTACATATAAGATCAATTAATTTTTGCCAATGTAATTCAATGGGAAAGGGATGGTTTTTCAACAAATGTGTTGGAACAACTGGATAACTTTATGCAAAAAGAGGAATTTAGACATTCTACTCACACAATTAAAAAAAAAATAACTGACAATGAAACATAGACCTAAATGTAAAAAACTAAGATTATAAAATTTCTAGAAGAAAACAAGAAATTTTTTGTGAATTTGGGTTGGGCAGAGTTCTTGGATGTGACACTAAAAGCAGAATCTATAAAAGAAAAAAATGACAAACTGATCTTCATCAAAATTAAAACCATTTATGCTTTCAAAACTCACTACTAGGAAATGAAAAGGTAAGCTACAGGCAGGAAGAAAATATTTGTAAATCATATATCTGATAAAAGACTTGTTTTCAGTATATATAAGAGACTCATACAAATCTATAAAAACGTAAGTAACTCAGTTAAAAGTGAGCAAAATTTGAATAGACATTCACTAAAGAATAAATATGAGTGGCTAATAAGCATATGAAAAGATGCTTGATGTCATTAGTCAATCAGGGAAATTCAAATTAAAGCCACCATGAGAAACTATCCATTATACTTATTACAATAAAAAAAATTGAAAATGATAATATAACCCATACCATATAAACCAGCAATTCTACTCCTAGGAATTTACTCCAAGAAATGAAATACACAGTTACATAAAAATGTGTATGCAAATGTTCATACCAGCAAGAAATGGCAAACCTTGTATACAAAGAAAGTAGATTAGATTAGTGGTTTCCTAGGGCTGGACATGAGGGGGAAGATTAACTGAGAATGGGCAAAGGAGATGTTTTTGGAGTGAAAGAAAAATTCTAAAACTGGATTACAGTGATTATTGTACAAGTCTATAAATCTATAAAATTTACTGAATTGCACACTTAATTCCAGAGAAGCTTATGGAATGAAATTATAGACCAATAAAGTTGTTTAAAAATATGAGTCTTCCCATAAAAATATAGCAATTTATTATTGATAAAGGAACAAAAGCAATTCAGTGGTGAAAGTATAATCTTACAAATAAATGGTGCTGGAGGGGCACCTGTGTGGCTCAGTGGGTTAAGCCTCTGCCTTTGGCTCAGGTCATGATCCCAGGGTCCTGGGATCAAGCCCCACATCTGGCTCTCTGCTCATTGGGGAGCCTGCTTCCTCCTCTCTCTCTGCCTGCCTCTCTGCCTACTTGTGATCTCTGTCTGTCAAATAAATAAATAAAATCTTTAAAAAAATGGTGCTGGGAAAATTAGATGTGACACTCATATGCAAAAAAAAAAAAATAATCTACACAATGACCTTATATCTTTCACAAAAGTTAACTCAAAACAAATCTTCAACCTAAATGTAAAACAAAATGCTATAAAACTTCTAGAAGAAAATATAGGGGAAACATCTATATGACTCAAGAGAATAAAGATAAACCACAAACTGGAAGAAAATTTGCAAACGACATATCTGATAAAAGACTATTATCCAAAATATACAAAGAGTTCTTAAAGTTCAACAATAAATAAATAAATATCCCAATTTAAAAATAGGGCAAAGATCTTAATAGTACCACACCAATAGAAGATAAACAAATAGCAAATAAGCATATAAAAAGTTGTTCTATGTCATGTGTTTTCAGAGAAATCAAATTAAGACAACAATAAAATATCACTACCTACTTACTAGCTAGGTCAAAATTCAGAATGCTGCCAAGGGTGTGGAGCAAAAGGGACTCCCATTCATTCCTGGTGGGAATGCAAAGTATATGAACACTTTGGAAGACAGTTTGGTGGTTTCTTACAAGGCTAAGCACACTCTTAGAATATGATTCAGCAATCATAATCCTTGGCATTTACCCAAAGGAGTTAAAAACTCAGTTCCACGCAAAAATCTGCACATGGATATGTGTAGCAGCTATATTCATGACTGCCAAAACTTGAGAGCAACCAGGATGTCCTTCAGTAAGTGAATGGATAAATAAATTGCAGCCAACCAGACTATAAAATATCATTCATTGCTACGAAGAAACATATTATCAAGTCATGAACATACAGAGGAAACTTAAATGCATATTGTTAAGTGAATCTGAAAAGGCTTTTATATTATAGGATTATATTATAGGATTCCAACTAAATGACATTCTGGAAAAGACAAAACTATGGAGATGGTAAAAAGATCAGTGGTTGTTAGGGGTTGGGGAGGGAGGGATGAATAGGTGGAGCACAGAGGATTTTATGGGCAGTGAAATTATTCTGCATGACCCCATAATCATGGGCAGATACCATTACATGTGCACAGAAACCCATAGAATATATAACACCAAGAGTGAACCATAATGTAAACTAAGGACCCTGGGTGATTCTCATGTGTTGATGTAGGTTCATCAGCTGTAACTCTGGGGAAGTGGGAGGGATGTTAATGGAGGAGTCTATGATGTGTAGGGGCAGGGAGTATTGGGTAATCTCTGTGTCTCCCATTCAATATTGTTGTGAACTTAAAACTGCTCTACAAGAGCACTTCATTACAGAAAAAAAAATCTATGGCACCTTGAGTTTTTAGATACAGGACCAAAGCCATAATCAACTAAAGAAAAAAAATTAATAAGTTGGATTTTATTAAGATTTAAAACTTCTACTCTCTGAAGATAGTTATGAGAATGAAAAGACACACCATAGGCTGAGAGAAAATAGATGCAAAACAGGTATCATAACAAAGACCTATATCTAAAATCTACAAAGAACTCAACAATAAGAAAAAAAAGTAAAAAAATGGGAACAATTTCAGAATAAATACCTCCCCAAAAAGAGATGGCAACTAAAACTAAATGTATGAAAAGACACTCAAAATCATGTCATTAGGGAATTGTGATTTAAAACATCAAAGGGATACTACTATGCTGGCTAAGATCTAAAACCCCAAAATTCCACATTACTAAATGTTCACTAGAATGCAAAACAACAGGAAGGCCTATTCATTTTTGGTGTGAATGAAAAAATGCACAGACACTTTAGAAGACCATTTGGCAAATCCTTACAAAGGAAATCATACTATTACCATACAATCCAGTAACTCTGCCCAATTTTAGTTCAAAACATATATCCATACAAAACCCTAAGTGTTAATGTTTATGACTGCTTTAGTCACAATCACCAAGAACTGGAAGCAAATATGTCTTTCTATAGGTGAATGGATAAACAAAATGTGATATATCCATACAATCGAATGATATTGAGGGATAAAAAAAAACAAGTTATCAAAACACCAAAAGACACAGAAGAAATTTAAATGCTACTGTAAGTGAAAAGAGCCAGTCTGAAAGTTTTCATACTGCATGATTCCAATTTTGTGACATTTAAAAAGGCAAAACTACAGAGGCAGCAAAAAGAGCAGTGGTTGCCAGGAGAGGAAGAAAGGTGAATCAGCAAGGCACAGTGGATTTTTAGGATGGTGAAACTATTCTGTAGGATACTGTAATCATGGGTGGATAACAATGCATTTGTTAAAACTCATAAAATTTTATAGCATCAAGAATGAACCTTAATGTATGCACATTTTAAAAAATAGGCTGCCAGGGATCCCAGAAATAAATGCAGAATATGAGAAGAAAATCTTATTATAAATATATGATATAACCTCACTGAAGTGTGGGGATGGGGGGAATGTGCTGACCTAAGTGTCTTTGGAACTGAGGGGAGTCCCTAAAACTAAAGGAAAAGGAACTGCACAGAAGCACTTTACCCTAGTTGATAAAGTTGTTTCCATGAGGGTACAGTTGAACAATTCCCACACTGTTACACAAGTTTATTGGAACTGAACATCTATGTAAATGGATCATAGGAGGAAGTCAGTTTTCTTACAGCTGAGGTGAGAATTTACAGTTAAACGACAGGAGGCTAGAATGACATATGTGCTAATGGAGTTTGCAACATCAGCGTAAGGTCATGTTTAGCTGAATATAGGTACAAATATATACTTATATATAGATGCGTGAGGATATATATATTTCTGTGCTCTGTCAGCTGAGAAGATCTAAAAGAAATTGCACTCCAGTAGCAATGAACACAACTAACAACCAGATCTTGGCTTTCTGGTACCTTCTTCAATAAAAGAAACCAGGGATTTGGGGGGGTGGGATGGGTTCTTCTAGCACCATGGCAGGAAATGCATAGGATGACCTTGAAGCGTCTCATACAGACAGGAACTAAAGAAGCTGCCCTCTGCCCAAAATGAAACCCCACATTGTGAGTACAAAGGGGCACAGAAGTCAACTGAAAGGGCTCCCAATGTCCAAAGCTGGAGTAATTTCAACAACACAAAAAGTAAGGTCATATTGGATTATAACCCAATGTATAAATTAAGTATTCAAGAGTCCTCACTGGTATAAATAAATGATTGAATAAACTAACAAATGGGGAGGTAGAGACAAGTCTCCTATGTAGAATAACTCCAAATAATTGAGGCAGGTACTCTGCTGTAAAGGAGGGGAAGTATAACATTCTGACCTAAGTGTGAGCCGCACATAGAGATGGCCTTCCAAAGGGTGGATTATGGAAAATGGTGGTAGGAGAAGAGTGACTGTACAGAGGAAAAAGAAAAGTCAACAAAATCACCTCGGTCAGGTGATCGAAGTCATAATCAACAATCATAAATCATGTTGAGAGTAAATGTGTACAATAAGATGTGATCAAAATTTAGCACTTTATTTATATGAACTTCCTCCCCAAAAAACATAACCTCAGTCTAGTCATGAGAAAAACATCAGAAATATTCCAGTAGAAGGTATCTTATGAAATGCCTGAGTAGCACACCTTAAACTGTTTTGATGTTAAGGTCATCAAAAACAAGGAACATCTGAGGAACTATTATAGCTGCGGGACCTTAGTCAAAAAGATAAAGAAATGTAATGTGGTACCTTGGACAGGATTCTGAAACACAAAATGGATGTTAGGTAAAAACTAAGAAAGTCTTAATAAACTATGATATTTAGTAAGAATTTAATGGGGGCACCTGGGTGCTTAAGTTGGTTAGGTGTCTACCTCTTGACTTCTATATAACCAATGTGGTGTTATAAGAGACATTTTAACTAATCATGTATGACTCATATCTGGGATATATAGGCATTAATGTCTAGTTAACCTCCATGAATGCGTACTATCTTGGTCTTTGATTTGCATTGCTATTGTGTCAGTACTTTACTGAACCATGTAAAATCTCTCAATTTTTTTTTAATTTTTAATTTTTTTACAAACATATAATGTATTTTTATCCCCAGCGTTATATGTCTGTGAATCGCCAGGTTTACACACTTCACAGCACTAACCATAGCACATACCCTCCCCAATGTCCATTACCCCACTCCCCTCTCCTGAACCCCTCCCCCCAGCAACCCTCAGTTTGTTTTGTGAGATTAAGAGTCACTTATGTTTTGTCTCCCTCCTGATCCCATCTTGTTTCTTTTCTTCTTTCCCTACCCCCCCAAACCCCATGTTGCATCTCCACTTCCTCATATCAGGGATATCATATGATAGTTGTCTTTCTCCGATTGACTTATTTCACTAAGCATGATACCCTCTAGTTCCATCCATGTCATTGCAAATGGCAAGATTTCATGTCTTTTGATGGCTGGCTGCATATTATTCCATTGTGTATATATACCACCTCTTCTTTATCCATTCATCTGTTGATGGACATCTAGGTTCTTTCCATAGTATGGCTATTGTAGACATTGCTGCTATAAACATTCGGGTGCACGTGCCCCTTCGGATCACTACGTTTGTATCTTTTGGGTAAATACCCAGTAGTGCAATTGCTGGGTCATAGGGTAGTTCTATTTTCAACTTTTTGAGGAACCTCCATGCTGTTTTCTAGAGTGGTTGCACCAGCTTGCATTCTCACTAACAGTGTAGAAGGGTTCCCCTTTCTCCGCATCCTCGCCAGCATCTGTCATTTCCTGACTTGTTAATTACAGCCATTCTGACTGGTGTGAGGTGGTATCTCATTGTGGTTTTGATTTGTATTTCCCTGATCCCGAGTGATGTGGAGCACTTTTTCATGTGTCTGTTGGCCATCTGGATGTCGTCTTTGCAGAAATGTCTGTTCATGTCCTCTGCCCTTTTCTTGATTGGATTTTTGTTGGATCTGTCCATTTCAGTAAGGGGAGTGTTAAAGTCCCCTACTACTATTGTATTATTGTTGATGTGTTTCTTTGATTTTGTTATTAATTAGTTTATATAGTTGGCTGCTCCCACGTTAGGGGCATAGATATTTAAAATTGTTAGATATTCTTGTTGGACAGACCCTTTGGGTATGATATAGTGTCCTTCCTCATCTCTTATTATAGTCTTTGACTTAAAATCTAATTGATCTTATATAAGGATTTCCACCCCAGCTTTCTTCTGATGTCCATTAGCATGGTAAATTGTTTTCCACCCCCTCACTTTAAATCTGGAGGTGTCTTCGGGTCTAAAATGAGTTTCTTGTAGGCAACATATTGATGGGTTTTGTTTTTTTTATCCATTCTGATACCCTGTGTCTTTTGATTGGGGCATTTAGCCCATTAACATTGAGGGTAACTATTGAGAGATATGAATTTAGTGCCACTGTATTGCCTAAGGTGATTGTTACTGTATATTGTCTCTGTTCCTTTCTGATCTACTATTTTTAGGCTCTCTCTTTGCTTAGAGGACCCCTTTCAATATTTCCTGTGGGGCTGGTTTGGTCTGGTATTTGCAAATTCTTTCAGTTTTTGTTTGTCCTGGAAGCTTTTTATCTCTCCTTCTATTTTCAATGATAGCCTAGCTGGATATAGTATTCTTAGCTGCATGTTTTTCTCATTCAGTGCTCTGAGTATATCATGCCAGTTCTTTCTGGCCTGCCAGGTCTCTGTGGATAAGTCTGCTGCCAATGTATTATTTTTACCATTGCATGTTACAGACTTCTTTTCCCGGGCTGCTTTCAGGATTTTCTCTTTGTCGCTAAGACTTGTAAATTTTACAATTAGGTGACGAGGTGTGGACCTATTCTTGTTGATTTTGAGGGGGATTCTCTGCACCTCCTGGATTTTGGTGCTTGTTCCCTTTGCCATATTAGGGAAATTCTCTACAATAATTCTCTCCAATATACCTTCTGCTCCCCTCTCTCTTTCTTCTTCTTCTGGAATCCCAATTATTCTAATGTTGTTTCGTCTTACGGTGTCACTTATCTCTTGAATTCTTCCCTCGTGGTCCAGTAGCTGTTTGTCCCTCTTTTGTTCAGCTTCTTTATTCTCTGTCCTTTGGTATTCTATATCACTAATTCTTTCTTCTGCCTCATTTATCCTAGCAGTAAGAGCCTCCATTTTTGATTGCACCTTATTAATAGCTTTTTTAATTTCAACTTGGTTAGATTCTGGTTCTTTTATTTCTCCAGAAAGGGCTTTTATATCTCCAGAGAGGGTCTCTCTAATATCTTCTATGCCTTTTTCGAGCCCGGCTATAACCTTGAGAATCGTCATTCTGAACTCTAGATCTGACATATTACCAATGTCTGTATTGATTAGATCCCTAGCCTTCAGTACTGCCTCTTATTCTTTTTTTTGTGGTGAGTTTTTCCGCCTTGTCATTTTTTTCCAGATAAGAGTATATGAAGGTGCAAATAAAATACTAAAAGGGTGGCAAAGACCCCAGGAAAATGCACTTTAACCAAATCAGAAGAGACCCCAAATCGTGGGGGGGAGAAAGGGGATAAAAAGAAGTTCAGAAAAAAAAAAATTAAAAAAAGAAAACAAATAAAGAAAAAATATAAAAAAGAAAAAAATATATATATATATATTAGACTGGTGACTAGAACAGGGTCACCCACTTAATTGTGTGGTATTTTTGTCTCTTAGAAGAAACTACCTCCCAAAATTTTAATGAATGAAAAATGTATATAAGGGTAAACACAATGAAGGGTTGGAATATGCCTATAAAGATGAAAAAAACATTTTTTTAATTTCTAAAAAAAGAAGTTGATAAAGTAAGTTGGTTGGGAGAATAAAGAAAAAGAAAGTGGAATTTGCTCAGGCTGATGACTAGAACAAGCCCAGAGGTAGATTTAGGGTATATTTTGATCTGCTAGAGGAAGTTGTACCCCAAATTTTTAAGAAGAAAAAAACCCCATGTGTATACAAAAAATAAAGTTAAATACTATGAAGGATAAAATATGACTTTAATAATGAAGGTTCAAAAAAGATTTTTTTTTTTTTTGGAAAGGTATTGCTAAGATAAACTAGTTAAAAAACGTTAAAAAAGAAAAGGGTAAAAGTTAAAAAAATTTAGCAGAAGAAAAAAAAATAAAATTAAAGAAAAAAATAAATTAACTGCAGGACTAAGGAATCATGGGGGAGAAAGCCATGAATTTCATGCTTTGCTTTCTCTTCCTCTGGAATTCCGCTGCTCTCCTTGGTAAGTGAACTTGGTCTTGGTTGGATTTCTTGTTGATCTTCTGGGGGAGGGGCCTGTTGTAGTGATTCTCAAGTGTCTTTGCCCGAGGTGGAATTGCACCACACTTACCAGGGGCCGGGCTAAGTAAACCGCTCAGGTTCACTTTCGGGAGCTTTTGTTCCCTGAACGCTTTCCATAGAGTCCAGAGGACGGGAATGAAAATGGCGACCTCCCAATCTCTGGCCCAGAGGAGCCAAGAGCTCGGGGCCCCACTCCTCAGTGCGCCCTCAGAGAAAAGCATCCAATTACTCCTGTCTCCCTGGCCTCCGGCCGCACTCTGAGCTCACCCAGCCTGCGACCGGTTCAAGGTAACCCTGAGCTGAGAGCTCACTCCTTGGCTCTGTCTCTGTAGCTGGCTTCCCCACTCTAAAACCTGTGAGCTCTGTGACACTCAGACACCCCTGATCCTTCTGTGACCCCACCGGACCTGGGGCCACGCTGACCCCGCATGGGCTTCACCCCGGTTTAGCCTCTGGAGCAATGTCCCTCAGTGGAGCAGACTTTTAAAAGTCCCGATTTAGTGCTCCGTTGCTCTGCCGCTTGCTGGGAGCCGGCCCCTCCCCCCGTGGTCTATCCTCCCGTTGCTTTGGATTCACTTCTCTGCTGGTCCTACCTTTCAGAAAGTGGTCAATTTTCTGTTTCTAGAATTGCTGTTCTTCTTCTCTTCGATCTCCCGTTGGATTTGTAGGTGTTTGCAATGGTCTGATAAGCTATCTAGCTGATCGCCTGCTACCTGATGTAGTCTCAGCTGCTACTTCTCCACCATCTTGACTCCTCCCCCCTCTCAATTTTTAAAAAACCTTCCAAAAGCTTTGAAACTAAGAAACAAATAAAAAATAATGGAGTGCCCAAGCAGCATACTGGTTAGTATGAAAAACGAACAATAAAACATCCAAATCAAAGTGGATAATATTTACTTCTTCCTTGACAATGATATGTGCATCAACACAGTTCAGTATTCCTTAATCAACATTACAGCTACATAATAGCAAAGATAACTTCATTGTGGGACACCTGGGTGGCTCAGTTGGTTAAGCGGCTGCCTTCGGCTCAGGTCATGATCTCAGCGTCCTGGGATCGAGTCCCACATCGGGCTCCTTGCTCGGCAGGGAGCCTGCTTCTCTCTCTGCCTCTGCCTGCCACTCTGCCTGTGCTCGCTCTCACTCTCTCACAAATAAATAAATAAAATCTTAAAAAAAAAAAAAGATAACTTCATTGTGCATTTGTAAGGGTTGGCAGTAGGCAGTTCTTAAAGGTAGGTGACAATAATAAATAAAACTGTGCTAAATGCAAAGTTTCTTCTATTATGAAAATATCAGGAGGGATGCCTGGGTGGCTCAGTTGTTAAGCATCACCCTTAGGCTCAGGTCATGATCCCAGAAGCCTGGGATCAAGCCCAGCATCCAGCTCCCTGCTCTGTGGGAAGCCTGCTTTTCCTTCTGCCTGCTGCTCTCCCTGCTTGTGTTCCTGCTCTTGCTCTCTCTCTCTAATCAAACAAATAAAATCTTAAAAAAAAAAAAGGAAAAAAGATACCAGGAAATTCTTAATGTTTGTGTAAAGAAAAAAATATACCTGTCCTCTTTTGAAAGAAGAAGGTAGTTTAAACTTCAACATTTATTTGTTTAAAATTGAGCTAATTTAAATAAATGGCCTGTGATATAAAACTATCATTTTAGGTGCTCCAGAGTTATTTCTTAAGCTCTCAAACCAAGTTTCCTTAAAACTATCTAACACCATGAACTAGTTTTAATGTCTTGAACTAAGTGTCCTATTATTGTGAGAATAAGATATGAAGTAGGAGGAGAAAGCTGTTGAACTTAATAGAAAATGTAATATGGAAAGTAATGTTATGATCACCTAAACAAGGTTGTAAACATTATTAAACACCAGAAAGATTTTTATATACCAGTTACTGAAAGAAATTTGAAATAAGTTGTGTATGCACTACTGTCTTTCAGCAGACCTTAAATCTGAATGTCAACTGATGGTTAGATTTGGCTAATACTAGGACAGGAATTAAGGTTTAACACAGTTCAAACTGTCATCATGCCTACTTGTTTCTTAGACTTGACAAGTCTTCATTTAAAATCACTTGGGGGGGTGCCTGGGTGGCTCAGTCTTTAAGCGGCTATCTTCAGCTCAGGTCATGATCCTAGGGTCTTGGGATCAAGCCCCAGGTCAGGCTGCTTGCTCAGGGGGAAGTCTGCCTCTCCTTCTCCCACTCCCCCTGCTTATGTTCCCTCTCTCATTGTGTCTCTCTGTCGAATAAATAAGTAAAATCTTTTAAAAAATAAAATAAATAAAATAAAATCACTCAGGACCAGAACAAGAACAAAAAAATAAGTAAATAAATCAATCCTCTTCACTGGTTTGTTTGGCAAATGACCCATTGCTTGAGGTTTGCTTGTGAGAGATCAAAGAAGAAATACTGCCACACCAAAAGAATTTATAATAATTAATGTGAGCAAAATGAGCACCAAAGGAAGTGATAATAATTTGCTACTTGTGAATATCACCCTGTTTTCCAGCGTGAACATGTCACTGTTCGCTTTGGAGAAAAAGAGATGCAGGATACTGTTTCTCTTTTCCTGCCTCTCTCCTACCTCACTCCTTTGCCTCGTGTCTAACTTGTGGAGAACTTGACTCCCTGTCAATTCTGAAGCTGCATTCCTGGGGTGTCCTGCTGCTACCTGTTACCCTTTGGGCTAAATAACCTCTCTGCTCTTATGTCGTAAGTTCTTTCCACCAAATTACCATCCTGTTGTCCTTGGTGCATTTGCCGGCTAACCATGCCTTAAGCTTCTGTTGAGCCTGCAGCAAAACTTTGTAAAATATTTGAGGATGAAATGGAGACTTTGAAGCTCTTGACGCTACACTCAGCACTGAACAATTTTGGCAAAGCAATGATTTGAAATTTGCCTACTCTTCAATTTAGGAGGAACTGTGATGATATATTATTTTAATGAGCTGTAAGTTCAAAGGTAGAAGAGAACTTGTTTTTCCTAGACAGTTCCGGCAAAAAGGTGCATTAGCTGTTCCTTGATTCTTCCTGCCAATTAAGCCATATTTGAATTGTTCCTGCTTCATGGGATGTGAATATCTAAAAATGTTAACAGAGTCATCTGTTTATTTCCAGAATTTGCAAAAGCCACAGACATTCCTGCTGAAAGGTGGGCTCCCACAGGAATTCACATAATTCTGTGGTATACCACTGACTTTAAATGGCCCCCAAATACTTTCTTAAAATGCCCTGATGTGATCTATATTTGTGGTAAGCTTCTACATAACTGCTGGTACAGTGAGAAATATAAATATATACTTAATAGTAAGTTGCTAGCTTGAAAATGAGTACCTTGCATATATGACTTTGGATATATCAAGGAGGTCTCTGGCTTGAGCATAAAATAAATTTAAAAGTGAATGCATTATTTCAGGTAGCCAGATAATGCCAGTTTTTAGTAACAAAAATTTCAGCTCAGAGATCTGAAATAAATCGCATAGCATTCAGAGTTTTGCAGGTTATTGTTTGGGCTACAGAGAAAAGATTTTGATTGAAGAATCCAAGTGTGTCCACAGGCCATCGTGTAAGTGAGCTCCCCTAGGAAATGATTTCAATAGCCATTAGTAATGATATTGCACATATGATTCATAAAGTATGAAAGAGTCTGTAGCAAGAACTGCTCTTTCTGTATTATAAGTTCTCTCTAGTTTGGAATCCCCAAGCCTGTTATTTTTAGGTTATTTCTCATAGTGTGACATATGAAAACTTACCCACAGGATTAATTTTCAATATATATGATGCATGACCTTCCTTCTTATAGAACCATGTAATATACAATTTAAGGTTTTTGGTTAAAGACATTATGGCTGAGATTTTGCCTTTAAGAGAAAATGAAGCACAACCATCAAAAAATGTTTTATTTTTCTTCTTTTTTTCCAAAGAAGAAATAATCATTATGAAAGGCATAATGACTTTTTACTTAAAAAAAAATCCACTTTTCTGAGATTATCATAGTTTGGGTTACTAGATTATTCCTTTACTCTCAAATTCTTACTTGCTATTTTGGAAATCATGTTTTACGTCTTTAAATAGCAATGACTGGGCAAAATGCCTTGAATGTCTGTGCTTTCTTGTTTGTTTGTTTGCATTTTATACAGTAACATTTACCATAACCTTGGCCCTCATGGCAGATGATTTCTAGTTCTCCAGCTGTCTCTTCTATGTGTTTAAATAAATGCTGCCATCTGGTTGATATTCAAACTAAATCAGTCTGATTTTTTGAGAGAACAATTTGTTAGATTTCAATTAGCATAAAGAAATAAATTCAGTTTTTTGTGATTTTTGAAATTTTTCTTATGTTCTGCCCATTTATTATATAGCAACAATAATAAAACCTACAGCTATCTATTTGGGGATTTTTTTTCCCAACTAGAGAAGTTTTTGAATTTAACCTGTTGCTTCATCTTTTTAATGGACACCACCATGAATATTTTCAGTATTCTTAGTCCTAATGTCTATTCAAGTTTTATTTGAGAAATATAAATTAACTTAGCTATTCTAGATAACAATTAAGCTACCCTTCATTTGCTTTTATGTTATTTTGGGCATATTTTAATCCCACTTTGTCAGTTGACCCAAGTAATTTCCTTTCAATTATGTTTCAACTTTATAGTACGTGCTGTCATTATAATTAAGGTATGTAACAATGACTTAGGGCATTATAACTAATTCAAGGTCATTTTTCAAAAAATACAACTCTTTGTTTCAAAAACATTTTTCCAAACATCTATCTAATCTAGTTATCACTGAACATGCTGCTTTAAATACCACCACAAAAACCTGTTGCTCAGGCAAACCTGAATTTACTGCTTGTGGTGATAAAGAATATCATTAACTTGTTTTTTTTTTAAGATTTATTAATTTGACAGAGAGAAGGAAATAGAGAGAGAACATGCTTGCACAAGTGAGGGGAGGGGCAGAAGGAGAGGGAGAGAAATCCTCAGGCAGACTCCCTGCTGCCGGCAGAGCCCATAGAGGCTGGGGCTTGATCCCAGGACTCAAAGATCATGATGACCTGAGCTGAAATCAAGAGCCACAAGTTCAATAGACTGAGCCACTCAGGGACCTTAAGGCACAAACTTGATAATCTTAGACACTTAGACACTAAACTTGACAGAATCTTCCAAGACAGAATCTTGGAAGGGGGATAGCAAAGATAAGGTATTTATAAAGATTTTGAAATAGATAGTTTCAAAATGGAACTTTCAATGCAGAGGCTTTATTAGAGGTGAGTAGAATTTATGATATAATAATTTAGAATAGTGGACACTGTGAGATGATGGCTGGCTTGGGGTTGCACCAGTCTTGGAAAATAAACAGTCTTATGGGGCTGTGTACTGAAGGTTGAGAAGCCTAATATTCTTAGATTTGGAGGAAATTCCCCAAGTAAACCATATAGATATTTATAATGTTTAATTTTTGGATAAGAGTTTCTTGAAAAAGTAAAATCAGGTTGAGAAAAAGTTTGAATTCTTTGAGACCAGAATTCAAACTTATAAGTGAACCTTTCAAATTAAATACTATTTCTTTTTTAGGGTTAATCTAGATGTGTTTATCCAATGTATCTGCCTAAACGTGGTTTGTTTTCCAAAATTATAGATTACTAAAGATAGGATCAAAATAGTTTTAAAGTCCTTATACATCATAGAGTTTGATGCCCTAAGCATAAAGCCAACTTCCTTCCTTCCTTCCTTTCTTCCTCCCTTTCATTAAATGAATAGACAAACATTCTGATTCTGGGCAAGAGGAACATATTTACTTTATAAATGATGTGCATCTTACCAATGAAAAGCCCTCTCTTCACTCTGTGTATCAGCAGTAGAGTACTGAATCAATGACTGACAACTCTACCAAGTTCTTATTCACTCTGGAATGGTCTGGTTCTGCAATTCTCAGAGCAATCTTCATAAGATCATGGGATCTACACTGAACTACACTAAATTAAAGTTGCAGTTTGGGATAAATACCAGTAGGTGGCAGTGCTTTTCACACCTCGGCCCACTTCTGCACCCTTTCCCATGGCGGTAAGCTATTGATTATAGAGAACTCAGGAACATGTCTACACAAATACCCTCTTTGTTGACACAAAGTAAATAGATTAATCAAATAAACATGTAAAGAAAACAATACCTGAAAACCGAAAAACAGTATTAAAAGAGAAAAATCCTTTTAAGTTCTATTTTCTTTTCTCCTCACAATGAGTTTAATTGGATACTTCGTTTTACGGACTCTGTATCTGCCTTGCAGCCCCAAGTTTAAGCTTGGCAGCATCCCACAGGAGGTCCTAAGGTTTCATTGGTGTTCAATAGAAATAATCTCTTAAATTTTGTCATAAAACCACCGAATTTATGGATCTTATCAAAGACAGTTTCACTAA